>WSZQ02089566.1:3569-14124 GCA_019419845.2 Weissflogia rhopalogaster | reverse complement strand
CACTTCAATCTAATCCTACAGAGGCGCAAAGTTTTCCCTCCAAAACAGCGATTAATGTCAATATGTCAAACCCCAACTTTAAACCTACTTTGTGGGCAAACGAATTGCAATAGATGAGTGGGAATTTCATGAAAATATCCCGATTGAACTCCTCTTTCGATAAAGCAAGGAATTTCCAAGCTTCAATGTATTGAAAACAACACCCTGTATATATTTAAGGATGTTATAAAATCAGTTTTCTTAGAAAATTTCTTTTCAATCAAATTCTACAGAGCTTCAAAATTTTCTCGCCAAAAAGAAGGCGCTTCTAAAAGAAGTTCCAATTAGCCCTCAACCTGTCAAAATGAAACTTTAAACCTAAATTGCAATTAAACTATTTGAGCTTTCCAGAAACGGATTTCACGAAAATGTCCTTATTTTAGACCTCTTTACTTTTGTAATATTAAAGCATATGCAACCCAAAAATCATCTAAACTTCGCAAAGAAGAATAATAGTTGCATACCTTCGTTAAACGTAATCTTCCCGTCGGAGGTATTCGTACCCGCAGCAACGGTATTATTGCCGCCACCGGGCGTCGTTTTCGTCTCGTCGTGTTTGCGCGCCGCTTCACCACCGCCGGCCGTGGCGGTCGGTGGAGCGCCGCGGCTACTGTGGTTATTGTAGGCATAGTGCGAGCCGTGCTGGTGGCCAAATCGGCCGCGCGGCACTCCGCCGCCCCCATTCGTCCGATACGAACGGTGCACGCCGCCAAAATGCGACTGGTAGCCGTTCTGGTGATAGTGGCCGTTGCTGCCGCCGCCGCCACCGCCATAGGTAGCGCTATACGTGCCATTCGAGTAGTAAGCGTGCTTGTTGCCAACTTGTGCCGTTTGAGACTCTTCGCTGTCGCTTTGATTTCCTGCAAGCAAAAATAAATTTTCAACAATTTTCGAAAACACTCTGAACATTACGGGACACCATACAATTAACACCATCTGTAATATATATATTTCAGATGGTGTCAAAACTTATCTTATTTATAGAACAGTTTCGTTAATTTACCTAAACACCCATAGAACTCCCTGTACATGGATAATTTTTCAAAAGAAATATTTGAAGATAAAGTCTAACGATTAAAACCGTTGGTTTAAAATTTCTTACACCCTGTGTATACCCAAACACCATGTAAACTATTAGATTCCTATGAATAGCTTTGACTAACTTATCAATATGATAAATACGTTGGAATTGTGTCTTTATCTCCATTCAGTCCGATTTTACAGAGGTTTAAAGTTTTCCCTCCAAAATTATGACGTTTATAGAAACTTCAACCTGTCAAAAGTCCACTTTAAACCTTAATTCCCACTAACCCATTAAAGATATTCAAAAATGGATTTCACCAAAATGTCCCAATTTACTTCCTCTTGCCAACAACACCCTGTACAGCATAGCATTCCAAGAGGGTGTCGTCGTTCAGCGATAAGGGCAGAGTACACCGCATGTTCCCAATCACTAAAGTTAGTCTAGAATGACTCAAGTGTTTGGGGAGATCGATAGGCGCAACTTCATTTACATTTTCCTGGGTGTCCCTTCTTCCGTGTATCCCTTATCCCGCTTTCCTCAACCCTCGTAACGATTGATACGACATGGCTTTCGAGGGTGGAGGGTAAACGCAGATGCAATGCGATAAATCCAGCACAGTCGGCTTTATTTTATCGATTCGATACGCATCAGTTGGGGACACTCGTGTTTTTTGACTGCCCGTTGGAAGGCGAACAACTTCTTGGAAACAATTTTTAGAGTACTCTTCTTTAGTGCATGATAACTCACAAACAACTACTATCGATAAAGGAGTGAAAACAGTTTTATTCGAAAGTAGATTAAATTGTCTTTCAGATATATCAGAACTTTTCCAAGGAAAATTTGATGTATTTTAGTCAAAGTAGTACCATTTTGAAAACATTTCTATATTCGCTAATCACTCGCAAACTACAATCAATAAAAGAATGGAAATAATTTTATTAGAAAGAACATTAAATTCCCTTTCAAGTATAAATAGAAATTTACCAAAAATATTTTAAATTCACCGAAATAATCTTTCACCGAAATAAAATATGCAAAATGTTTCAAAACAGAAATGGAAAAAAAGAACTTACGTAATTTATTGTCGATTAATTATAATAAATCGCAGCAAACAAATCATCAAACGATTTGTTTGTAAACTAACTATGCCAAAGCAAACTTTGAACTTTCACAGTCGATTGATTGTTGAAGCTTTACGCACTTTTTGCCACCATTTTCGCTCAAGTCATAAACATCCGCGATTGATCAATTGCAGCATCAGTCAATAATATTATTCACATTGTAAAGTTCAAAATACTAGACTACTCCAAAGATCGTCTCATTGTTTTTTCAAACTTTGATATGACATTTTTTTTATAAAGAAAAATAATTATTGATCTATTTACAAGATCACTCAGTATAATATTAGTATTATTGCTTCTTTATTAGAAATGTTCCTAAAATTTAATAGGAAATAATAACTATAACTTTTTGACCCGAGAATGGTTATGCATTTGGCAATGTTATGAGAATACCCTGTATGTATTGCAACAGCCTAAATACTATTAGAGTGAATTGTATAGGCCATTTTCTCAATGTTTTAAATTCGTTGGAATTTTGTCTCTATCTCCATTCAGTCCAATTCTATAGAGCTGCAAAGTTTTCCCTCCAAAAATGTTGTTACAGTCAACCTGTCAAAAGCCAACTTTAATCTTAAATTGTAGCCAAACTATTTGTAATATTTAAGTGGGTATTTCACAAAAATGTCCCAAATTTATTCCTCTTTCAATCTGGTCATAACTTTCGAATAATGATAATATCATGAATAAACTTAAAAGTGAATGTTATTAATTTTCTTCAAAACTATAAGACAATCTTTAAATATGTTCTAAACACAATAAATATATCATTATCAATTTATTTCCTCGTGGATTATCAGATTACATACAAAAGCAAGCGAACGAATTGAGCAATTTTTATTCAATTCTGGAATAATACCGACTCGTCTTATCAGCTTTTTATGCCGGTAGTGAATGAACACTTGACCCGAATGGCTTCTTCGATGGGTCGTCTACAAGCCGTTAACAGGCCTAACAGATACAAGGAGAGATAAAACAAACGGGTGGCAAAGCGGGCCTTAGAGCGCGACGCGCATGCGCAATTACAGTCGGCTTTAGTTGTGAAATGCGGTCAAAGTAAACGCTTCTCTGTCGTTTGATGGCCGACCGAGGGAGAATCGCTAATGCGTGTTTGTCAATAGTGATGTAAAAATACGACAACCTTCTTATCATTATAATTACTTCGAAGCATGTTAATTTTGGGCTATTGCTACTGATATTGTATTGAGCTAACTAACAATTCGATTTTTAGCGAATCCAAATTATATTTGTGAAGTCATATTTTTCGATACATTCAATTAGTAGAGATCAGGCAAAGGTCTTATTTGATAGACAATTCAATTAGCTTTCCAATAACGCATGAATATAGCATTTATACAGGGTGATTAAAAATTATAGTGTAATAAAGGAAAACTTGTTTTCGATAAAAATTGATTACCATAAAACAATTGATTTTGAGATGCCTTTTGTGTACCTAAAATTAACATGAGAAAAAATATATAGGTATAATTTTATAGAACATTTAATTGGCTTTCTTATACTATATCGATAATTTCTTAATACAGAGTTGTTTCGAAGTTACACGGCAATAAAAAACATGTTTTAAATCAAGAATGCCAGTCAAGATTTCGTTGTCAAAGTTTGAGGGGATGTAAAAGTATTTAAAAGTTTCACTAGTAAATTTTTTTAAACAACTATTAATAGACAATTTAACTGGCTTTCAAATGATTTTTCGCACGTTTATTTATACAGGGTACTTTGGAAGCTACAGGATGCTACAGGAATTATTGAATTTTAGATAGTCATTACTTCTCAATGGTTGATCACAGTTTGAGTTTTGATAATTTTAATAAAATAAACGATTTTATTGAATTAACTAACAAATAAATATAATGCATAGATTTTTTTCATTTATCACATTTTGGGGTCAATCCTAGTCCTTGAATTACATAAATTCATGAAATCTAAATAGAGACCAGAAAAAAACGTTTGATTTCATTAGGTGCCAAAAAATTTCACTACTCCGCGTGCTATGTCTAATTTTATGTTACGTCGAGCTTTATTATGTCCTGCGGCTGTCTGCCGAGCATACAAAAACACGCGTAGCTTCTTCAAGTGGCGTAAAACTTATTATTATAGCCTAATTGACGTCAAACATTCAGTTTCAGTGTGTAAGTCCGACGCAGCTTTTACAAACCCGCCTATTATACAACCGACGCGATGGCAGTCACAAGATATCACGAGCTTGCCGTTCAATCGGTGGCAAACCGCCGCCACCGTCATGTGCTTCACAAACTTCGAAGCACATGATCTACAAATCACGTGCTTTCAAGCTCGACTTAGGTTACATATATCGTTAAAAGTTTTCAGCGACGCTTCATCGCTGTAAAACGTTTAACGACAACGTTGATTTCCGTTTTTGGCATCCTTTAAAATACCTTAACTCATCAATGCATTATTGCTGATTATTTTAAGTAAAATATTTGGAAAACTTATTAAATGCTCTATTAGAATAGGGAAAAGAACTTTTAAGTATTTTTATTTAAAATGGTTAAAACTTGCATTTTCTAAAAAGTTGAAAAAATTTAAGACAAATTTGCGAGGAATTTTTGGGATTAACTCCTCCTGGTATAACTATGATGAAAGATAAAATAATAAGTAAAATATCAGCATAAAGCTGATCAAATTTCCTTTCAATAACAGTTTTCAGAAAATGAATATTCTAATAAGAACTTAGGAAAAACCAGGTGTGAAGTTGGAACATTAAAATCACATTTCGAGACGGATCAGAAAATTGAAAAGCTATAAACTTTTAGTCATTATTCAAAACCTATAAAACTCACAAAATCCAACAACATATTTTTTAAAACTACCATAAACCCTAATTCATTTGCCATTTATCACAATTATTAACAACAGCAACAAAAACAAGTAAATAACGTTGAAATTGGCAAACAAATATGTCATAACATGATAACGCAAAATGCTAGCCACGTAAATACCCTATCAATCAGTATATAATTAACACAAAAAATTCTAAATATTCAAGTAAAAAATAACTTTGAAGTGGATCATTAAGTTAAAAGTGAAGCAAATTATTTCGTACAAATTTCAGGTAATTATTGACGTTTTGAATAAAAACGATTTGTTAGAAATGTATACAATGGCGAAATAGATAAATACAGAATGCATAGAACACGCACAACTAGGAAGTAAGACAGCCAACAAGCCAACAGGACAACAGCAAGCGGAAGCAATTGAAATAATTCGTGTAATAAGCGACATACAAATGCATTTGGCAGAATTCATTCATGACATTCATACCTTCACACAAAGCAATGCATTAACAGAAGAATTTACTATGCAAACAGTTCCTAGCAGTGTGTAAGAGCCCCCTAGGAGTGTGTAACATTTATTTTTGGATATTATAGAGTACTTTCTATCAAATTATATGCACACAACATTATATTATGAGAATAAGTGCAGAGAAAAATAATATCAACTTTAACAGTAAATAACTTGGGAACTACATGGAATAATTTAACTTTCTAAACACTATCTTAAAACCAAATAATTCAAGTATAAAATACCCAAGTTTCCTTCATCTATATGTTTCGTATTTTGTATATACATTGAAAAAAGTGACTTTTCTGTTGCTACTACTTCAAAAGCATTGTAATTTATGTAACACCCAGTATATCTGCATGAAAATAATACGATATATTCTTGAATTATCACTTGTTATTTGTGTCTTCTATAATATGTGGTATCTGTGATAGTCCTCGAAATATTTAAGTTACAACATTTTTAACTTTCTTTCTGGAGGCAATTGTTAAGTAATTTTTAAATTTAAATAACTCTATAGGTACTTAAGTTAATTAAAGTTCCTAAAAACTATATTAAAGAACAATAGTCTAAGAATATTTTAACACAGTTTCATCCATTTATACAGAGTGGTATGGTCATCATAATTGTTTTATTTTATTTTAAATAATTTTGGTATAATTTGCTACTTTTCATTCAGATCACTGTAACTTTGTTATCGTTACATACATTTCAGTAGAAACAATCATATATATTGTTGAATTCTTGCTTATTCTTTTCGATCTTGTAGAACTAGTTTATCTTTATTAGTTCTCGAATTATTGGCACTGAAACTTTGATGTATTTGAATGGTAAATATTTCTGTAAAAATATGCTTGTTATATTTAAATGCAAATAACTCTCAAACTGTTGAAGATAATTTGATTTTCTATAAACTATGTTGAACATATACAATGTGAAAATATTTCATCCTATTTTCATATATTTATACCCAATTTTTAAAAGTTATGCTACTTCTTCTAAAGTATTTAACATTTTTTTCTTTAATTTGTTTTAGATAGATAGATATATTTTAACGGCTATCGACCATAATTTGCTTTATTTACTTAAAAAAACTATAATTTTTTAAACATTCTGTATATCCTCGTAAAAATCACAGGGTACAATCCAGTTTTATTGCCTAATACTGTCCTCTTGTAAAAATTCATTGTCTTTGATACTTTTCGAGAAAAACTACATCAAAGTTCCTACACTTTCCTCAACTAAAATATCAGTAAAAAATCTATAGAAAAAGGTTTTAAAAAAATTAAAAAGGCTCAGTAATGTAAAACATACATTTGTCTAATGATAATTACTTTATGTTAACATTAATTATCATTCAAAATGATCTTTTTCTTTTGAGAAAACGTGACATAATGATAAATTCTTCCCACTTCTGTTTGCCACATTTATGAAAGAATTTAAGAGCACATTTTTCCATTTGACAAATTCAACCGACAGTTAGTAACAGTTGAAACACATGTGCCTTAAAATATAATGCCTTGAGTAATTTGAAATTTGATATTTTTGATTTGCCACACATTTGACTGCACACAACTTTGTCTGGGAACATGTGGTAACGGAATTTTCACTTGCAAAATACGATTAGCATAATTCTCGGTGAAACACGTGTGAAACCGTGAAAACCGAAAATTTCCACAAGACAAAAAAAATCTTAGAACATCCTGCTCAAAATTTTATTTACAGTTCAACAACAATATCTAATCATAAAATATTTGCACACATTTTTGGGGTAGCTGTAATCAGTTTATCAATATTTACTCTTGCTTACCTAGATCTCGGCGCTTATCTGACTACTTTCTGGAATTCTCACGATGATTTATCCAATTTTAGATACAGAATATTTCATTTCAGTTTTGAATATATTAAACTTTTAGATAGTTTACGATCAAAACTGACGAAATAAAAATAAAGTGGTAATTTTTTTGAATATTTTACATTTTCTGCTGTAACTTTTGAAACATCCTGTATAATTCCTCCAAAAATGTTACACATATTCCTGAATATATGTTTAAGAAGTTTCACTTTGCAGAAATTTAAAATTTTGATTGGTTTTGTAGTCAATTAACATTAAAGTTGATCAATCGAAGTCACGTCGGTGCACTTTTGAAATATTTTATAATTTTTTATATAATTTCGAAAATACCCTGTATTATTCCTTGAAAGTCTGTACAGAAATTCTTGGATAGCCCTTTTACCAAAAATATTTTACAGATTAGCATAAAGATAATTATTTTTAAAGTTATTTGACATCAAACTGAGGAATAAAAATCATAGCAATATTAGTGAAATTTCCAATATTTCACAATTCTGGTTGAAACTTTTGCAATGCCTTGTCTATATTCTTCAAAATATGTAAAACTATTATTGAGTTCTTGTTCTATAAGTACAACTTTAAATAATATCATAATCAATTTTGGTTTTACAGTTATTTAACATAAAAGTTGACTTTGAAAATCTCAAAGTTGGTGAAACCTTGAAAATGTAATATGCGCTATTACTTTTACAAAATCTCCAAGAATCCTATCAAACTTGAAACAAAATTTCCTGAATTCTTGATTCATCACCCACACTTCATAAAATTTAAAAATTCATTATAGTATTAGACTTATTTACAATAAAACATTATTTCATTTCCATCAGTAAACAAGAAAAACAAATTACACAATTTTAATATAACCTAAGGCAACATTTACCATCCTATTAATTTCATCGTTATCTGATTATGTCATGGCTAGCGAACTATAATTTGATAACATACGAGGTATATCAATTTAATAGAATAATTGAATGGAGAGGAAATTGGAAATAACTCCCGTTGGCGCATTGCGTGGGGCTTGAAAAAAGGAACGCCGAAAAAAAAAGAGGAAAACATGTGTTACCAACCACAATACATTTTCTTTTGTGTATTGGGCAAATAACCGGTGTTTATTTATCGTTATGATTAATTATTTCCTTGCTCTTGTTACGCTAGTTACCTGAACAGGTGGGATATATTTAGATGTGATATTTTTTCGGTTTTTCGATCGTAATTTTTTTATTACTGCGTATAATTGCACCAAATTTTGTAGGAATATTCTTTGTTTGCTACTTAATAAGTCATTTCATATCAAACACCAAGAACATTTATTTATTCAAGAGTTATTAACGATACATTTTCTTATTTTCTTTTTTATGAGAAAACGACTGATATTGTTTCACGTTTCTAGATGTCATTTCATAATTACCATTATTAAAGGAACAAAATTGGTATATGTATTCTTAAGTTATAGCTTTATAATCTGGATTTTTAAAAATACTGAAAATTTCAATAAGTTCTCAAGTTATTTATCATCAAAGTTCAGTAAATTTATTTCACGATTGAATAAAGAGAAATGGTATATATTTTAGTTATATGTTTGTATTTTCGCGAATACCTTGTCCGATTCAAAATTTCTCTTACAATTATTCTTAATTAAATCCGCAGTGATCTTAGCACAACAGAATAATAGCGCTAGCACAACTTTTTAAATGGGAAATTACATTAGAAAGTAGTAATTATTGAACCGAATGTACTACTCTAATGAAATTAACACCGTTTATTGCAAATTGAAAGATAAATTCATACGTGTTAAGAAATTAAAGATAGCTCTTGCTACACTATGGAAAACATACAATTGAAAATTCTGTTATTCCCATAAGGAATACATTGTGGCAATACTAAAATCACAAAAAATGGGATTGGCAGGGGTTTTCGGCAAGTGTTTATTTCTCAGGTTGATAGGTAATTTCAAGACGATTTTAAATTTGTATATTTTTTTAAACTAGCTATGCTATTTCTACTTTTTTTCAATTTTAAACAAGTAATTCCGGCGGCTTTTTGCCGGCTCAGTAGGTAGTAGCAACGACCGTTTTCATTGTTCCCTTTTTCAGCAAATGTTAAATTAACAAATACTTGTTGTTACTGCAATAGATAGATAGATAATTAAAAACTGCATTCGAATGTGATATCAAAATTTACATATTTTCTATAATTTTAAAGTTCTCAATTGGATTATTATTCACGGTTGTTAAAAAAAAATAAAGGTCGGTCGTACCACATGACGTCCCCTTAACTTGCCACTTGAGGCTTTGTCAAAAGACACACTTACTGAAAACTTTTTTTTTGATTTTAGTATCCCCACAATGTATTCCTTATGGGAATAACTGAATTTTCAATTGCATGTTTTTTTTGCATGTTTTTCCATAGCATAGCAAGACCTATCTTCAAGTTCTTAACACCAATGGATTTGTCTTTCAATTTGCAATAAACGGTGGTAATTTCATTAGAGTAATACATTCGGTTCAATAATTACTACTTTGCCATGTAATTCCCCATTTAAAAAGTTGTGCTAGCGCTATTATTCTGTTGTGCTAAGATCACAGCGGTTGATTAAACCCTTTTTCTAAAAATTTGAAAATTTCACATACTCAAGATATTAAATCCCAAAGTTATCAAAAATCTATTCCATCATTTCAATTCCAAGGCGAAAAGTAATTATAAAATCGTAAAAAGCCAAGTTTAATCTTACATCTTCGTGCATCCAACAATGTTTCGGTAACATTTTCTTTTTCGTCGCGATGGTCGTAAATTCAATTATGCCGTGCCTTTGTGGTGTAACCTTAGACAACGTGCACTTGATTATGCACTCGAGCAATAGATGTCTAGGTCATTTTTAGCTTTTGTTCGCCTTCGCAGTGAGCTTTTGTTCGCCACATGTTTCGGTAATTCAATGGGAAAACAACACTCTTCCTCACACACACCCACAAAGAAAATGCCACACGAGCCAAAATAGCCACACAACACACACATGTCCATCACAATTTAATTTTAACTTAGTTGCACGTTTTATATAACTTTACATACTTAAATCTTTCCTATAAAATCTAAAATTGTCCCCAAAAATCAACAGCGTTTTAAACCTATTTCTTCTAAGCTTTATCTAACAATTTATACATCAAATGAAAGAGAATTTGACTTTGCAACAATGCT
>WSZQ02089555.1:0-14131 GCA_019419845.2 Weissflogia rhopalogaster | reverse complement strand
AAGATTGGAGCAAAGTGGACTGAAGAAGGAAAATACAATATGGAGAAAGAATGAAAGAAAACATAAAATATGTAGGTATAACATAAAGTTCTTAAATTTAGCGTAAGCTTTTACTTTCGGCTTACGCTACTTTATTCTATTTCGTAGGAGGTTTTGACATTGGATAAGTGACAGGATCACAGAAGCAAGGGTTTTGAAAAAAAATCTAGTGATACTTGTTAGATAACAATAATAATAGTCCAGCGTGTTAGATTCAAGATGAGCAATACTTGTACCGCTAGCGAAGATATTTGTACAGTCCAATACAATGTGTGAGGTATGTTAAATGTTAGATCGTTTGCGGCCCAGAAAACCAATTGTCACTTATTATTGGTCCTTTGGTAGAATAGGTTGTTCACTACTGCACTAGATGGTTGTTCGGTTTCTCCTTTTTATTCAACCTCGTAATTTAGATACATATGTAAAATATGTGAGCGGCGGCTTGCCGCGTTGTGGAGCTCGGTACTCGTTAGATCACTGCAGTTAAGCAGCATCGGACGGTAGCTAGGCGTTGCGTTGGGTCGGTGACCACTTGGTCTCCTCAATCAACAAGTGACTGCGGCGCCGTCCGTGAACTCCTGATTTCGCGCTAAAAACACGAATGAAGGTTGGGCGATTCGCTTGCAACGGTTCCCGAAAAAAAACATATGCACAAAAAGCTCAGAGCAAATACCATTAGTAGCGAGACCGGATTGGGCCGGGTGAAAGTTACTATTCACTTACACCACTATGTGGTAGAAAAGGGCTGTTGAATAAAAAAAAGTATATAGGAACTGATAAATTAGGAGACACTAAACATGGCAAAAGCGTGAAAGGTAATATGCATTTGTTCATATCTTGAAGACTTCCTTCATCTGATAGAGCAAAACGATTCAGATTTGTAATCAGCATGACAAGCGAAGCAACCAGCAGATTAAAAATCATCAAAGTCCCGGAACCAGGAAATATCGCTGCTGAACTCATAAAACGCACTAATAGGAACTCTGGCAAAAGACTGGAGAATACGCATATTTACCTATCTTCAAACACGAAAATAAAAAGTAATTTTGGCAAGGTACACCCTTTATGTGGATAGCTAGACATATATTAAAGAGGGCAACGAACATGGTGGACAAATAGAGATTAGCAAAGGTCCGCGGCATGGACGCTGCCAGTCACCAATACAGTTTAATATATTCATTGAGAAAGGAATAATACCAGAAAATCAAATTATACTTTGTCAAACGAAAAAAGACCTGGAATATGTAACACGCAAACTACTGGAGGAGTAGCAGAAGTGGCAGCAAGGTATAAACCTAACGAATTGTAAAACAAAATACTCATGCCTTGGAGGACATTGAAAGAAGCGAAGGGATCAAACAATGCTTGGGGAATTGGGGAACTTAGAACATATAGTAACGAAGACCGGTACAGATACCAAAAACATTAGATTTAGAATAATGAAAGGTCGCAAAGTAATAGGTACCCTAAATAAGATGGTTGTTAGAAAGTAACAATATTAAAGAATTAAATGGTAAATAGTGTAGTACTATACGAATCAGAAATTTGAACACTAACCGAATCTGACAAAAAGACAATACAAGCTTCGGAAATGGATGAACTTCGCCGGTTCTACTGAAGCTGATTCAAAAACTAAAAAATATTATAAACGAAGGAATGTTACGAACCATACGGCCACGACAATCGAATGGATAAAATTCGAATTTCCAAACGAATAACGGGGCGGCGCTCCATCGGTTCCAGACGAAGGGGGAGACCTAGAAGCTCATGGAACGGTAATATTAACAAGGAAATGGACTTCACAGACCTCACAAATAATATCACTTTGGTCAAAGAAAAATGCCGAGCGGAGATAGGAAAGCACCAACAGATGCGACACAGTGGTTCATTTTTCAAAAAAGCTGAATATAATGCTTCATTTTGGTCTATATATATATATATATATATATATATATATATATATATATTTAATAAAGACGGTTGCAATGCAGCAAAACTCAAACTACTAGTATTGTTATGCTCTGTCTATAAATACGATACCCTCAATCTAACACCCATTCTATAATAATCGCATAGGCGCCGTCTAATTAAACAGTAAAAACAGTCGCATTCCACAATAGTTAGGATAAAATTAGAATAAACGGTCAATTTAGTCGACGGAGGAATCTAGCAAGATGCACATCTACATGACGTTCCTGTTAGTCTTCCTCACTACAAGTGGTACACAGAAAATTGACAATGATATTATCAAAAACTATAGTGAATTCTTTAATTTTGGAAATAAAAAAAGCCTTGGAAAGTTCGAAAAAGACAAGTATGAAAATTCCATCGTAAAATCAAAAGTGGAAATACTGGGTGCAGTATTTAAACAAAATATAGCATTTATAAAGAATAAAAATGTCATGGATTTGGTCTTTCTAATCGACGCTTCATCAACAGTAGGACAGCATAATTTTGACAGTGAGTTAAAATTTGTTAAGAAATTATTAAGCGATGTAACTGTTGATTACAATCATACTCGAGTGGCTGTTGTTACATTCAGTTCTCAAGGAAGTATTGTAAGTTACATTCTAAAAAAAGGATTCGTTTTCTATGAAGGTAATTTTAGATAAAACCAATAGATGAAATTTCAAATCCTACAAATGTGAACAACAAATGCTTATTGCTCAATAAAGAAATTAGCAATATAACATATACCGGTGGGGCAACATATACAATTGGAGCATTCAAAGCGGCTCAGGAGATTTTTCAGAAGAGTAGATCTGATGCTGAGAAGGTGCTGTTTTTAATAACCGATGGTTATTCGAATGGTGGCAACCCGGTACCGGTTGCAAATGAATTGAAACAACAGCAGGTTACTATTTTTACGATCGGTGTATCGAATGGAAACGTCAAAGAACTGTATGAGATTGCAACACAACCTGGAGAATTGCATAGTTATCTCCTCGACAGCTTTGAGGAATTTGAAAGCTTAGCACGTCGAGCGTTACATGTTGATCTTCAAAGTGGAGATTACTACCCCTTAGGGATAAGTACACCTTGTGATGGGTTATGTGCGGGTAGTAATTGTTGCGATAAGAACGCCTATTGCACTTGCGGAACTTCCACAGGGCATTACAATTGTATGTGTGAACTTGGATATTACGGATCTGGTTTACACAACTCTTGTTCACGTTAGTACTCATCATTTAATACTTTTCAATATAATTCAATATTTAAAAAAAACGATAACTTTTAGCATGCCCTTCGGGAAGTTATGCAGGTGGACCCAACTCATGCTTACCATGTCCCGATATTCATCATTCCAGTAATCCTCCAGCAATTGGAATACAGTCTTGCAAATGTAAAAGTGGCTTTCGCAGTGGTACCAATACAACTTGCGAGGTGATAACTTGTCCAATTGTCCCCCCACTTACAAATGGATATTTTGTCAAGAAGAAAGAATGTAGCACCGTGTTGAATAGTGCATGTGGTGTTCGCTGCAATGTGGGGTATATCCTAACAGGTAGTAGTATCAGACTATGTCAAGATGATGGCACGTGGAGTGGAACTGAACCTTCATGCCAGATTAAGACCTGCAGTAAACTGCAAGCCCCGTTACATGGGTCTATTAGTTGCAACAACGCAGACTTACAGAACTTTACAGCCGATAGTCAAATGCCTGTAGATACAACTTGTAATTTCATGTGCGAACGTGGGTATACTTTAATTGGGTCATCATCAAGGACATGTTTACCATTAGCCCAATGGGATGGACTTCGTTCAGCTTGTAAACAAGTAAAATGTAACAAATTATCAAAAATAAACTTTGGAAATGTAGAGCCTAAGTCATGTGGTATGGGTAAACAAACTTACGGAAAGGAGTGCAAGTTTTCTTGTTTAGATGGTTTTGAATTAATTGGTACACCCGAAAAGAAATGCACAGATGGTGTTTGGGACAATCAAGATCTGGTAACATGCAAAGATACAACGCCACCAGATTTATCTTGTCCAGATAACATTATTCAAAATACTCTGCCAGGAAAACAGTATGGTCTGGTTAGTTTGGTATTGCCTTCAGTAACAGATAATTCATATCTTAATGTTACAACGTGGTCTAAACCCGTATTTAAAGGACCACATAAATTTAAAATTGGGTCTCATCATGTATCATATTTTGCACAAGATGTCTTTAATAATAAAGCAAAATGCTCATTTAACGTAACTATTCTGGATATTGAGCTTCCTACAATTGAAGGATGTATTGATCCTCCTGTGTTTATAAGTAATGGACCTGCAAATTTAACTTGGGATGAACCGAACATTTTTGATAATTCACGACATGTTGAAGTAACAACAAACGCCACTTTTAGCGTCTTCCCACTGGGGAAAACACAAATTTTGTATAAGGCAACAGATGGCAGTAATAATATCAACGTGTGTATTTTGAATATCACTGTGGAAGCTCCACATTGTCCACCTCTACCTCAATCAAGTTATGGCACTACGAATTGTAAGACAATTGAGGGTCAGACACAATGTGTGGTTACATGTCATGAAGGATATGTCCTGCCAATACCCACTGATATGAATATGATTCAGGATAATACTACCCAGTTCTTCTGTGATACCCAAGATACAATATGGTTAAACGATGCAAGTTTAACATCAACAGATTGTACAATAAGTGAAGTACCAATTGAGGTAGAACAAACTGGAACAATTTCAACCAATGAAATGTGTGGTGATCTTGAGAGATTGCAAGAAGTTCAAAAGAAAATACAAAAAAGTTTGGAAGACAATACAATTGAAGTGTGCAACAACGGAGTGATGTGTGATATATCCACGATTGCCGAATGTGCTGATGAAATTAGTAATAATCTGGTAAAGCGTGACCTTGGTAATAAAACCATTCAAAACAGACGACGACGGAAGAAAGCAAACTTCCGTTTACTTATCACAGGAAAAAATAAAATTAGGAAAGTTATTGATGGTATCGTATCAAACGGGACCATCAACGGTTATAATGTTACCGTAAATCAACCTAATTTTACTTGTCCTTTGGGAAGTTTTAAACGAAAGTTTAAATGCAGTAAGTATTTTTTGTTTCTTAAAAGTGTTCATCTAATAATATTTTCATAGTTCAATGTCCTCTGGGAACTTTTTTGAATGCAACTTCCAATACATGTCAAAGCTGTGGTATAGGCACTTATAATGATAAAATGGGTCAGGTAACATGCACGCAATGTCCAGAGAACTATTCAACTAGGAAATTACATGCGAAGAGTGAGAAGGACTGCGTTGAAAAATGTCCCCCTGGGACGTTGGCTCGCAAGAAACAAATAAAACGTCCGAAGAACTATCCTCTTTCCATTGTGGAGCGTTCAACACTAAGACCTTACTGTAGTTCGTGTCCTTTGGGTACATTTCAACCGGCATACGGACAGACAAGTTGCATTACTTGTCCTTCAAATATGACCACAGCAAGCCAGGGATCGAAAGACATCACAAACTGCGATACAAAGCAACATCCCTGTTCGATGAAACCTTGCATACATGGAAAATGCATACATGTTGGTGATAGTTATACTTGTGAGTGTCAACAGCACTATGTGGGAAATCATTGCGATATATTTATGAATCCCTGCAATACACATCCTTGCCAAAACGATGGCAAATGTTCCTACTCGGAATCTTTTGGTTATAATGGATTTGAAGTGGTTATGTTCACAACTTATATTTGTGCATGTCCCAAAGGATATACAGGACGCACCTGTGCAATAGTAGCAAGTCATTGTGAATTACCATGTGAAAATAACGCACCTTGTGTCCTAACAGAAGATGATGAGCCTATTTGTTTGTGTCCTCCCGGATATAATGGGAAATTGTGTGAAGAAAAAATTGAAAGATGCAAAAGCGATCTTTGTGAGAATAACTCCACTTGTATTGAGACAATAGATGCTTTTCAATGTGTTTGCAATGATGGATATTCTGGAAAGCGATGCCAGTACGTCCCTTGTGATTTTAACCCTTGTCACGAAGGTGCAATTTGTCTAAATGGGAATAACACAAACAATTTCACCTGCGTTTGTCCAACTGGTTATCAAGGGCCAAACTGTTCATCGCTCATCAATCATTGTTTATCTGATCCATGTCAGAACCAAGGTCATTGCAATTCAACACTGGAAGGGTACTCGTGTACCTGCAAGAAAGGTTTTGCAGGATATAACTGCGAAAGGAAATTACAAGCAGACTACATTTTAAAATTTCCAAGGTCAGGGGTAACTGATTATATAGAAATGTCTGGGTTTGATGGAAATTTATCAGAAATTTCAGTTTGCTTCTGGATAAAAAGCAACGATAGTTTTAATTATGGAACAATCCTATCATATGCAAATAAAGACTTCTATAATTCTTTCACAATCACTGATTATACAGGGTAGTTCCTTAATATATACATAATAGTATTTTCAAGTTATAATATTATATATTTTATAGGATTGTGCTTTATATCAATAATGAGCATATAGTAACGGATATATTACTGAATGATGGAGAATGGCATCATGTTTGTATAACATGGGAAAGTTTAAATGGAGATTATTCAATTTATTTGGATTCTGTACTAGTAAATAATGGGGACAACTTGAGCAAACTGAAATCAATCAATGGTAAAGGTAAACTTATCCTTGGCCAAGAACAGGACGCTGTCGGAGGGAAATTTAGCCAGTCCGAATCATTTCTTGGAAAATTAGCTTATTTACATGTGTTTCGTAGAGTTTTAAATTCATCAGATATTTTAAATATAATGCATAACTGTGATGAACCACATGTTGAAGGGGACGTTTACTCATGGGCAGAGTTTTCCGAAAATATTCGCGGTGATATCATTATAGAAAATAGCACATTTTGTCAGGAATGTCCAATTCCTTATAAGCCCCATTTGGGATATGTTTCTATAAAGAAAAACATTGCTTATTACACTTGCGAGAAAGGGTATAAATTAAATGATCATCATACTGGCAGAAAATGCCTCAAATCTGGGAGGTGGTACGGTAACGATCCGTATTGCATGGCGATAAGTTGTGGTCATCCTCTTAACATACAAAATGGTTATTTACATGGTCTGAACTATACCTTCCGCCATAAAATTGAATACAAATGTAATCAAGGTTACTCCATAATGGGTCCTTCTTTATTAACATGTAATGAAACTGGGAATTGGTCGCCAAAACCACCAAAATGTGTTAGTATCAGCTGTTTCAAGCCGACAATTCACAGAAATGCAATTGTTGAGGTCCAACAAATTGAAGAAGACGACGAACAGGTTAAATTTGAAGATATGGAAACCTTCCCTGCTGGAACACAGATAGACATTTCCTGTCCTGAGGAAGTTGACGAAGTGACTACAATTACTTGTAAGCATAATGGTACATGGGACCTTGCACCACCAAAGTGTAAAAGCAAATATTCCTTGCCCTGCAATGTAAACCATATACCGGAAGCTCCAGACAATGGTTATCGGGATGCAGAGTCCTACCAAGATGTGCTTGATGGATTAAGTGATACAGTTAAATATATTTGTAGAAAAGGATATAGACGATTTAATGGCAACTTTAGTACTTGTATTATAGACGGCTATTGGTCCGAATTAAAAATGCAGTGTAAAGCAATCAGGTGTAAGCCACCAAGAGAAATGACTGAGTTCGGTTTAAGATTAAGCCAAGGTCAGTCTACTTTCTATGAAGTAGGACATATGATTCGATATGAATGTCTTAGCCACCTACGTCCTGTTGGTAACTTTATTGTTAGATGTATTTTCCCTGGATTATGGTCCAAACTAAATGGTTATTGTGACAAACGATAAAATATTTAAATTTAACTTTTAGTAGTATTTTAAAATAAATTAATAAAGTTTGTATATTTATCTTTATTACAAAATAAAACTGAAGGAAAGTATATAACTATAAATTACTAACACCTTTTGCTATTCATTTTATAAAACACTGCTTGACATTTAAATAAATTGGAGATATGCAAAATTTAAAGGTGTGGTCACAAAAAAATCTCAAAATGTGCATTGCCGACATATCCGTAATAACCTTGCATCCATTTTAACATTTATCACTTAAGGAACTTACGTCGAACTAAATATTAATTGGTTGTGCTATATGTGAATGTTGCTGGTAGGTTTTGGTAACCTTGCACTTGACAACTAGTTTGCAAAATTTCTCGTTTTGAATTCGGATTATTTTTTGGTAACGAGTATAAATACACGCCACGGAGTTCCAATGAATACAGTCTTCTAACAGTCCTATCTAAGGAGGTTCAGAACTCTTGCAAATAAAAATGAAATTCTTTGTAAGTAATAAGATCTTATTAGTTGTTATTAAAATTTAATTCAATATACAATTTTTAAAGGTTGTCTTCGCCGCCGCTTTGGCTGTTGCCTCTGCCGGTTATCTCCATGCCCCAGTGGCCTACCACTCCCAGCACCTTCCAGTCATCGGACCCAATGGTGTCCCAGTTGATACCCCAGCTGTGCAGGAAGCCACCGCTGCCCATCTGAGCCACAAGGTCGAGGCCCACGCCCGCAATGGTGATTACGCTGTCTATGCCCATGGTGCCCCAGTTGTTGCCGCCCCAGCCGTCTACGCCAAGGCCGCTTATGCCGCCCCAGTCGCCACTTATGCTGCTGCACCAGTCGTCGCTAAGGCTGCTTATGCTACCTACGCCGCTGCTGCTCCAGCCTACGCTGCTGCCCCAGCCGTCTACGCCAAGGCCGCTTACGCTGCCCCAGTTGCTGCTTATGCCGCCCCAGTTGTCGCCAAGGCCGCTTACGCCGCCCCAGTCGCCGTTGCCAAGGCCGTCCCAGCTGCCTATCCAACCACTGTTGGTGTCCCAGCCGTGACCGCCGATGGTACCCCATTGGAAACCCCAGAGGTTTTCGCCGCCAAGAGCAAGCATTTCGCCGCTCATGCTGAAGCCGTTGCCCGCAACAGCCCAATCTACTCTGAGGCCGCTTATGTTGCTCCAGTTGTCGCTAAGCCCGCTTACGTCGCCCCAGTTGCTGCCTTCGCTGCTGCCCCAGTTGTCGCCAAGGCTGCTTATGCCGCCCCAGTTGCCACTTACGCTGCTGCCCCAGTCGTCGCTAAGGCCGCTTACGCTGCCCCAGTTGCTGCTTATGCTGCTCCAGTCGCCACCTATGCCGCTGCCCCAGTTGTTGCTAAGGCCGCTTATGCTGCCCCAGTTGCCGCCTACGCCGCTGCCCCAGTTGTTGCTAAGGCCGCTTATGCTGCCCCAGTTGCCGCCTACGCCGCTGCCCCAGTCGTCGCTAAGGCCGCTTATGCTGCTCCAGTTGCCTACGCTGCCCCAGTCGCCGCTGCCTACGCCAAAGCTGTCCCAGCTGCTTACCCAACCACCCTTGGTGTTCCAGCCGTCACCGCTGACGGTACCCCATTGGAAACACCAGAGGTTGTTGCCGCCAAGGCCAACCACTTCGCCGCCCACGCCGAAGCCAGCGCCCGTAACGCCTGGTAACTCACAGCTGCCTATTTTGAACCTCCTCAGTCAACTTATAGTTATTAAAATTAAATAAATGCGAAAAGACAATAAATAATTTAAACAAATATATGTTTTTCTATACCTGTTGTACAATTAACACATTACAGTTTTGTTTATAATTGAAAAATGTCATACATTGCTCACTCCTTGTCAGGCAAGTTCCTAAACAACCATTGCTCTATGGTGCCAATGGTCCTCGGGCAATGCCGTTTTGCATCCAACGCAGATTCGATGCAATTCGAATGAATTTATCAGCAAAAATAATATGTTATTTTCATGTATAATAATCGAAAAAAGCTATTGTATGCAACTCACATGGAGTGCCCTTTTGCAACCATCTTTGGTCTATTGTGCATGAATCAATTCTACGTGCCAATATCTGGGAATACCTCCGAAAAGGCTAGAATCTCCTTGACCGACTTGCCCTTTTCTCACTCGTAAGACTTGCATTTAACATACTTGTGAGGAAAGAGTACCATTCCATGCTTGTTGTACAATATTACTTACTTTCGAAGACTCGAAATGAAATCCAACTGAATTATCGAGTATTCTTGCTTCTCAGTGAAAATAACGTACAGATTACTCCATCTACCTTCGAATGGTCGAACTTTTATATTATTTTCTACAAACCTCTCGTATTCTATAGTAATCTGAGTAAATGCAATTAGGCCCCTTGTTTCCAGATCCGTACATTTCACCATGAAATTTTACTTAATGATATTCGATAGTGTGTATTCCTTTCCATGAAATACTAATTATTATCATTGATAATGAACCGAAGTAGAAATTTTGAGACGAATACTTATCTAGCATTATAGCATTCGGCACGAGAGGTCGCTGATTAAAGTAAATTTTGAAAATTTTGCAAAGAATTTCAGTTCTAATAGTTTAAATTGTATATAGTCCACCTATCTATAGTATATAATTTTAAGCAATAGAGCAAGGTTTAATAATACACAATAATAAACATAAATAAGAAAACACATTGTAAATTCATTTACGAAATCCATATTTTAATATTTCTGAATTTATACATTAGAAATAATTTAAAATGTGTAAAAAGATGAAAAATAAAGGTTGAAGATTTTGCGATTCTTCTGTCAATGAATGCTTAAAGCGGTCTTGCCAACAAAATGTAATACCATTAGAATAAATACGTGAGAACTCCTTATATTGATATCTGGAAATTTTCTAGGCACGTGCACTTATTTATGCCTCACCGCCGTCGAAAATCCTTTTCACGTTGAACCCATTTTACAAAATTCTGACTTCCGTTTTTTTTTTTTCTCGTTGAGCATGTAAAATGTGCGCTCTATTCTTCTGCGCCGGCAACACGCAGCCGGGCGAATAGATTCATTTCCGCACTCATTCATACTCGCCTGTCGTCTCTGTTTTGCTGTACCTTTCCACACCAAAACTAGATTCATCGTCAAATTTCTCATGCATTTATGGGACTATGATAACCGAAGTGCATTCGAAAAATCACCACGTACAGGCCCCCTAAAAGTTCGAAAACAGTCACAATATTTCGCGGGCATGGGCATGGAAGTTGAAATGCATGTTTTTTGTGTATTTCACGTGTCGTAGCACGGCGATGATGATTAGTTCCCGACGCCAATGCCACGCATGTCCGTATGAAACATTGAATGACCATCGGAAGCGTCCAATTACGCTGAATCGAAATGTAATTACCTAATGAGCATTTAACGTTATTTCCTGGTATATTAAATTGAATGCTGGCAATGTCAAAATATAATATTTCATCACGAAAATAACATATTTCGAAATTATGTTTTAAATTCTTGTTTTGAGATTCACATCTCCCTTTTTGTTATTGTTATTCATTAGTACGATTATGAATATTCGGTAATTTATGGATATATTTAGATTCATTCGTTTCGTCCTTATAATGGTAAACAGTAATTATATAAAAAATGTTATTGCACCTCGTAACATCGCCTAATATTTCTACTAATATCGAACTAGTATAATATTTGTATTCGTGTGAATAAACTAGGAAATACTCTCAAATATGAATAAATAACTCTTCTGTGACTGAAATTAACGAAATTTTATAAAATTGTCATTAAGTATAGCTGAGCCTTAGTGTGCATAAATTATTACACACTGAATTATACATATTTCAATAAGATCATTTGAATTAGCTGAATATAAGATTACATCATTATTACTTTTTGTCTCATATGTTCTTATATTTAAGTGCTTCAATCTTTAACTAAAAAGTAGTAGTAGTTGTTGGACATTTATTGGCATTTATCTTTTACACCATTTTACGTTTTACCGCCAATAGACTTCATAAAATAAATAAATAAAACCAAAATATAATCCATAACAATAATACAAAATAAAGTAAATAAAGTACATGTGCAACTATCATGATTTTTGAAAATACTCAAGTTTTCGGAAACTCTACATATGCTTCGCCATCCGTGGTATTTCATCCCACCCTCCCTATTTGGTCATACCTCTCCTCCGTTTCCATTTCTCCTTCACAAACCATTCACACGTTCGCAAGCACACAAATGCTCCCAGGTATCCACCCTACCTCGACATAACACACGTTGCATATATTCGTTCCCCATCCACATCTTTCTTCCTTGTTCCTCACTCCCACACCTTGCCCTGGCCATAACCCGTTTGTCGTCGGCGCTCATTATTTGCTTGCTGATATACTTTGGCTTCGGCCCGATGACCTGTATTAGCCTGTACGCAGGTTTATAGCTGTTACTTATGTTCTCCTGGCGCACCTGTTCTTCCACCTCTCGACCCATTTCACGCACCATCCATTCTAACGGGCCCCCTTCCCGAAATATTTTCTCTACCGCTAATTCTGACAAACCAACATGCTCCTACTCCTTCCTTCTGTCCACCCTCCACCCACTCACCCCTCTACAAACACACCATTCCCATATATCTTTCACCAATCTTCCGCAGTCCATTCAGCTCACTCTCTCCTCAAACCTAACAACCCTGCTAACCGACTCCCATTTAACAGACATTCTCCCTATCTCTTGCATTACAATATACCTGGGAGTGGATCTTTCGAGGCCCAACATATCTTTGATGAACCACGTTTGTTCTCTCTCTAATGCTTCCCATTCACACAGTCCCCACACTTCCACACCATACAACAGTCTCGGCTTGACACATGCATCCCATAGTCTTAATACCACATCCCAGTTATTTCCCCACATATTCCCCCATTTCCGTTTCACACATCCCTATGCACTCCTTGCCTTTCCTTGTATCCATCTCACATGCTCTACCCACTTACCATTCGCGCTAATCAAAAACCCAAGATATTTGAAAACATGTTCTAAAAAGTATTTAGTTTTCTTTTCTCCATTATTTTTCGACAACAGTCCACGGTATGATAAAAATTCAGGTTTTAGGTTTTATTGGGATCAAATTCTTCATAATTAAGGAATTTATTTAAAAATGTAATTAAATATAAACATGAAAAGAAAACAATAAATCAGGCAGATTCTCCCTTCAATGATTGTTGGGCAAGAGACAAAAAAATGATCTCAAATATTTTGATCGGGATAACTAAAACCATGTATAGAAGGCCGCGTATATGGAGGACATATGATATTACGCACTAAACGTTGTGTAAATCGTACAAACCGCAGCAATATGTGTGAGAGTGAGAGGGAATTCTGATAGACTAGCGCCGTTAAATAAAATGTGTTTCTCCTTGGCTAGATTAGGATATTTTAAAGAATTGAACTATTAATACCAGTAAGTCTGCTTTTTAGGGGAGGAGTCACCACAGCACTGCGGCATTGTATTCTACATCCGTTTTGTAACCAAGGTGACCCTTACGTAATTGATCAAACAGGATTCGTGGCCACCGTTTCCGTTTACAGTCTCTTCCTACTTATCCATTGCTGTTCGAGCATTAATCGTCTAATAAGTACATGGTGAGGTGTCTGATTTCCATTGTATACTCGACAATATGGGGTGGAAGTGTCCAACCTCAGGGCTCATGTGATTTTTAAGGTCACCTGTTTAGAAATATCTCACATGTTGTCCTCTGCATTAGATTAAACTATTCGCTTGATTATAATCCATTGCCATTAGCATTTTAATTACGTTCATATGATGGACTTAGCGTTTTTCTCTTCGATTCTTTCTTCGTCATTCTGTCTTCTGGTTTCAAGTAATGACCAGATGAGTCTCATTTATAAGAGGTTGTTTTTATCTAGTAAACATGATGCCTTCAAATGGGAGGCAGTCCAAAGCATGTATACCTGGTTCTGGGACTTAGTCATTCCATACTGTAATCTGAAGCAATTGCCATTGAAATGATTCGGGATCGTTTCTGTGGGGCTCATATAGTAACCTGTTCCATCAGTAATCAAGTGCTTTTGAAGGATAAGAATTTGTGAGTCGTCCACAATCGCCTGGAAATCCCACTGGCTAATTAGGCAAGAATGGGAAACATCCAAGCTTACAATTTTAAAACCCTTTTGACGATTCACGATAGATGACTGGATGCGGGAGATTTATATGTGAGACAGACGAA
>WSZQ02089533.1:0-14137 GCA_019419845.2 Weissflogia rhopalogaster | reverse complement strand
GCTTCGTTTTAATTGATGTGAGATTTTATAAGTCATGCCAAAGTTGGTTCTGGCAAATTAAACCCGAATCGTTACAAATTTGGTTATACAGTGAAACCTGATTATAACCGAATGGATTCGGTTATTACAAATATTGTTAAGGGCAGGTTTCACTGTAAATTTACAACATTAGATTTAGGAGTTATAGATTTAGGAGTTAAAATGCCAAAACCAGCAGCGTAAACACAATTATTAAAGTCAGAAAATAAATGCACGTCTAATAAGTAAAAAAGAAGCTCTAAGCATTCTCAGTTTTTTGGTAATGTCTAGGTATCTAAGGTATCCCTCTAGTTACCTGATTCGCTGTCACTAAGCTCGGCGCCTGCCTCGTGCAGTGCGACGTCCGAGCCGCTAGAGCTGCCTATTGTTCGCATACTAGTCTTCTTCAGAATACCCTTAAGGGGCGGACTAAGTCTACTATCGTTTTCGGAATCCGAGTCTATCGTGCTACTCTTGGATGCTTTCGAATCGGGTGAAATCAGCTCACCGCCGTGCACGATGCGACTCGTTGTCGTCACAGTAGTGGAGCATGCATCAGCACCTGAAGTCAGCACCGGAATTCGGCTCTTTGTTGGGGACGAGGGTTTATCACCCTGTGAATGCTCAGTTTCGTCCCAGTTTAACGTCAACTTTGTGAACTCTTTGAGGGGATTATTCGAATGCTTTTTGATTGTTTTCACTTTACCTCCCTTCAAGCTGACGGGAATCTTGCACATGATTTCCGGATCCTCAAGAAGCCGTTCAATATCCTTATCCTGGTCATCATCAATGCGATTTGTCGTAGTCGGCTTCTGACTCAGAACAGGAATTCCACTCTTTGCACTCGGACTGCTGCTTTCAAATGTCACCGTTTTCGTATCCACAATCGGAGATGATATTTCGTTCTCTAAGAATCTGAATGCTTCCTCGCTCTTAATGGCCGCCGACACGTCGCCACCATTTTGTTTTCGATTGACGGCCTCTTCGGCCTGTCGAATAACTTCAACAATTTCGTTCTCCGCCGCCACCTCCACATCGTTGCGCCCCTTCTTTTTAATCACATCCAGGTTGATATTCAACGACACATGATCATCTTTGCGACTAGGTATCAACTCGTCTTCGAGCGGCAGAAAATCGTTGCGCTCTTGGTGCAGGAAGGACAGCGTGTCGCTGACGTTCTTCTTCAGCACTTCAATCGGATCAGCGTTTGCAATAAGCCGTTCCGTCTCTAAGAGGGCTTTACAAAAATAAAAATAGAAAATACTACCAAACGGAAACAATCAACCCACACCCATAAAATAAATATATAAAACAATCAAATAAATAAATACGAAAGTCTGTGTCATAAAATGTGCACGCAAACGAGGTGAGTATGTTTAGGAAAATCGGAAAATCATACACGTCTCAACTAGAAATAGAAGCAATAAATTATGATGGTTCGTGAAGTGATTAGTGTATCTTGTATCTGAATCAAATTTCCAGATCAAATCACGAGATTCGTAGACGTTGCCACAGGAGCAATTTTACATTTTGCAACTTGGAACGTTTATGTACAATAAAAAACATATCGACTCATATTCATTAATGAAAACAAGGAACTTTTATCACGACCTACCTTCATTGATGTCTTCAGGTGGGGTTTGATTGAATTCTGCTGGACTTGGTGGCGGTGTGCTGGCATTTGGATCCACCTTCAACATACTGCCGTCCAATTTTTGCTGCAGCTCTTCGGTAATGTCACCGATAACACATTCATTCGGTGAGCATGGTGCTTCATCGATGTGGGAATCATTCTGATTTTGTACTTCAACATCTGCATCCAAAGATGCCGTCGAAATTTTTGGCAAATCTTTAACAACTTCTTCTTTTGTCTTGATGATACATTCACTTATAGTTTCAGTCACATCCTTTTCAGTTTCATCTGAATTTACAAATTACATAGCATTGTTTTATTTGATATTTTAAAATATGTTTAAAAAATAATTCTTAATTTACTTACCGTTCTTTTCACTGACATCCATCTCGTCTTGACTGCCAGTAAAAACTTTTAAACTAACATCGCGTTTCAGCGATGTGTCCCTAGAAGGTCCCAACTCATCTTTCAAATTGTCAAACTCCGATTGCTCTAGACGCATCTTCGCCAGAGCCTGCTCCATGTCGTCAGTTACAAGTTCCACATTACAAATGCATTTCTTCACAATATCTTCGCGATCAATTGCGTTCAAAGCTTGTTCCAGACGATTGCCGGTTGCTTGATTAGCTTTCTGTCTCAGCCACAATCTGAACATCACCATCGCCTGCTGAGAATTATTCTCTGGATATTCCTCCTTGATTAACTCAATATCAGATGGGGATATTTCTAACTCAGTGGCAAGTTTGGCCCAGTCATCGTCTAATAAATCGCAAATGTCGGATAATCGAAAATCAGCACGATGAATAGTATCCGGCACCGATAAAATCTTCGTAAAACTATGATCCTTGTCGATTGATAATAAATCCGATTGCGAATCCCTATCAGGCTGGATATCCTTTGGCATTAACATTTTCAGCGTGCATAATGGCGTCTGATTCGGCTCGCCTCGAGCCACTTTCGGATCAGTCATAAATACAATACGACCTTCGGGCTCGTCATCTTGATCGCGAATACGCATCGTAAATGCAACGCGATTCTCGCGGAACGCTTTGAAATTCAAACGCGGTTGATCACCGGAGGAAAGCACTGGCACAAGATTACCGGCAAACTCCATAAAGATATCCTTGCCTTCGAGCACTTCGATATCGCGACTCTTGGCAATCTCCTTGAAATGCTCCTGGTGCTCCAACGTCTTATCTTCCTTATCATCTGTCATACAAAATACGCGGACGCGTGCCTCCAGCGAACTAACGCGTTTGGCGAACACAACAAACTTGGCCATAAAAGGAACATGAGCAGCCTAAAGAAACGAAATTTTAAGTTTCAAATTTTCAAAGCGCTGCATGGGGATTACAAACCTGGGTGTACAACTCGGTTGCCATTCGGGCAGAATCGGCAACATTACGGCAGTCCATAAGCCAAAATCGTGCTGACACCGTGGTGGTAAACGAAACGCAATCTTTGACGAATGAAAGTGGTGTGGAACCGGTAACATCCTCCCAAACGGCTTTATTTTGCCCGCCTGAACAGACCATGATTAGTACAATGTCTTTCATAAAAAGTCATTTTCTATTCACAATTACAACAAATATTACAACTTAAAAAAAGAGAGGAAGAGTAATGGAACTAAATTTACCTGATTTAGTTCCTACGCGAAGCATGTATACGAACATAACAATTTGCAACAAGTCCATTCAACATTGATTCTCAATAAGAATACAAGATAATAGTAAAAGAACGGAAGGTAACTGAACCAAGGTATAAACTGTGATACAAGCAGTGAGAGTCAATTAACGCAATTTTGACTAATTTTGTATCAACGAATAGTACCAAGTAACATTAGAAGCTTTCCACTGATTTGGAGAGTTATAATTTTACACATCGCACAATGAAATACCGATAAATATCGAGCCAAATACCGATATGTACCATTGGTATTTTGACTCCTCTAATAAACAGGAAATAAATTAAATATAAATGATTTTGAACTGCGTTAATTGATCACATCATCCAGTGTGATTGAACTCAAAATTATGCAACGATTAATATTGGTAAAATGCATGCGACTGGAATCGCAAACAACATTAGTCATTAGGTATAGTGATGTAGAGAGAAAGTTCGCAAACGAAACGTTTTAATAATTTGAAACTCAACTTTTTCAAATTAAACTTGTATTGAAAAAAGTATTCATACCTGTAATTGAACACAAGAGTCTGAGCGTTGGCGCCGATCCGGAGTACGTATTGATCATACCCTGGGAATGAGCCCTCGGTGCTGGCAGGCTGAGCGTTATTGCTTTGTGGAACTTTCGCCGACGCGGCTCCACGGTCACGATTGGTGACACTGCCACACTATGGCCGAGCAATTTCGACACCAGTTCCGGTTCAATGCCTTGAGCCTATACATATTATATTTAAATGTTTCCTCAATTAACAGTCATTTTTCTATTAACACAGTATTAACTCTATTAACGAATTACTTAGTTTACCTGAAGTCCAACCCGAATACGTTTGGTCAGTGCGTTAGCTGGAAACACTGCCTGTACCATAGGCACCGCTGAGCTAGAGACGGTACCGCCTTCCGGTCCGATGGCGTGCACCTCCTGACGGACGCGAGACACCACAGCGAAGTAGTGCGGGAAGTCGCTGGTCAGGATGCGTGTGATGCGATTGGTGTGCAAATCGTCGATCTTGCTCAATTCTATTGTCGAACGCATTCAGTTGTTTAGCAAACCAAGCCTACAGTAAAAGTGTGCAAAGCTGACAAGAACATGCATAAATTACCTTCGCCTTCGAAACTGTTTTGCAGCACGTCTTGCACGGCTTCCACATTCCCCTCCGGCGTGTGCTCCTTCCACGTCTCGCCGTTTTCCGACCGCAGCACGATGATTTCGCGCTGCTTGCCACGCAAGGAAGCGAAGTGCGGAACTTCGATAATCACTGGACTGTGCGATAATAAACATAGACACAAATAAATTAACACGAAATGGAAATGATTGCACGCGCGTGTGTGCAATGGTTTTGGAACAATGCAGTACCCTAAGAACTTGGCACCGACTGGCCCGAGTTCCAGGATGCGGCTGGCCAACGCTTCTCCCTCCATTAACGGTGGCGGATGTGGCATCCTCTTGGGTCGAATATATCTGCATGTAATCCTTGTTGGACTCCCAGCGCATCGTGGTGGAACGATAACACGCACGCCGGAATGACGACATCCTCGCATAGCACCACCACGGGCATCAACCAGGAATGATACCAGGAAACTAAGTAAAAATACAAGAAATAATGAATCAGTCTATATCCACAAAATAACAGGTAGATTCATATTAATTTGCTGATGTGCTGGACAAATGCTGATCATTTTTACAATACAAAGCGCAAGCTATTAAAAATCAATCCATGTGCCATATTCAAAATACAAAGAATTAATCATGTACATGTACCCTAGTCATTCTTCCAAAAAATCCACATTAGTTCAATTTGAAGTGTTATAGCCACCCTGAACGTGATAGGCGTGGTTTAGATTTATTGTGTGGCTAGTTTCGCAGTGTTTTTGTGTGCGCATTAAGCGTTAGAACACTTTCAGCGTGACTATTAATAAATTGTATGCAGATTATGACGATTGGGTGTTCGTGACAAAATCATAAAACAGTGTCAAGAAAAACACAAAACAATCAAAGCAAACAGTACGAAAGGATATCAATCGCGCACTCATAGATATTAAATGTTAAATGAAATCACAAAAAATGCTTCAAATAATAATTTAAAAAAAAACATTGGCCATTCTATTTTCAGGTGACACGTTGCGATGCTCTTCAACATTCCGACTTACTTCCTCCAACTAGTGATTCGCCTGTTAATTCCAACGAGTACATCGAAAACAAAGTTTAATCTCAGTCAGTGTAGAAAATTGTAGCGTTTAGACATGGTTATGGTAACGCATGTTAAGGTACCATTTTAAATATTAATTTGTCACAATTTATATATATATTTCGTCCGTTGTTGGCTTTGAATACAACTTGTAGGCAGAGTTAAACAAAGTACACTCTCTCCCAATGTTAATCGAATCAAACTAGAATGTTTAATGCCAATGGTGAACAGTTTAGTGCGTTAAACTGGGGTTTGCCAGATTGCTACAACAACAAACTGTATAATACACGCTGTTAGTGGTGTAAATATAAATTACTGGTGCTCATTAGAAATAATAATAAAAAACAACCAAAACAAAACGAATCTAAATGGTAAATCATTGCATATAGTACACGTAAAATAAAGAAATTAGTAAATACGTAAACAGTTGCAAATTGATTGTTCGGTTATTTGGTTTGTTTTCTGGTACCTTTCTCGGCACAACCCCATGCCAGGCTTGGTGACACCCAGACGACACAGCGACCACTCTAGCGCAGACCACTCGTTACTGCGTAAGCAACAAACTAAACTACAACCTCGGATTTGCAAATGTAGAACTCATAAAGATTACAAAATAAAAAACAACTTGGTAAAAGACGGGTAACCCAATAGGCTGCGTGTGTTTCTCTTCTGTCTGCGATTGGGAATTAAAAACATTCAAAATCAAGTGGCGCACAATGAGCTGGCTTGTGATGATTGCCAGTACCTGATGCATCCACATATCATTATCGCAAAATGGAAGTAAAAAAATGCAAAACACATGTTCTCCCGCTGCTCACGAGCATGTTTTATGTTTCGACGATCGCAGTCGAGATGCAGAAAAACGATCTGTATGCGATTTTAGCGTTCTGGTTATTTATTAATACGCCGCGATTCTGGGGAATCGGGCATCGGGCAGCAGGAATAGCAGCGCACACGCACAATGATGGGCGTCTGGAGGCATAATAATGCCTATCGGAAATAAAGTCATACTCACCCCACCGTAATGGGTTGCCGGTTGATGTCGACGTTGTCCGGCGTCTGGTAGGTCGCGGCATGGTTGGCGGCCGTATACATCTCCTTGATGTGCTGCGGCGCGATGATGTACTCGCTGTTGTACGAATGCGCTGGAAGCGGCAAATCGAATTAATCGGAGGCCTCCGGTTCGGGCCGAGGCATGCTTGTGGCACGACCACAAATGAATTGGAAGAAATTAGCCGATTAAGAGTACTCACCGACCGAGTTACGCATCTCGTGCTTGTCGTCGTCATTCGTCACGTCCAATCGCATCGAATCATCTCCGAGCGACTTCATGTCATCGACGGTCATGTATTTGTACTGCGACTGATCGCCCATTAGGTCGTCGCCTGAAGATACAGACATTGCAGTTTAGTTTGGGGCGTTCAGTTATTTTTTTGCTGCTGTTTGCAATGTAATGTTGTAAGTGATACTGGGCAACGCCGTGTAGAGCGCACTGAGGGGCGAGATATACGCGGCATACGGAGATTAGATAAAAATCATGTTGATTAAACCGCACCCAAACATTCCATAAAGATCGATCGAAATCGACATCAAGTGTAAATTGGATTAGTATGTGAAATAATCGCATCATTTGCAAGCGCTACTTACGTGTATAGTTCATATTCCCCTGATAGTAGGGCAGATAAACGTGCTGAGCATGCGTCGGTCGTCCGTAAGCCACAGGAGGCTCATCCGCACCGCCTGCATGCAACAATTATACCACCACCCTTAGGTTACACCAAGTTACCACACGAAAAAGAGAGAACAACTCAAAGCTATATAGTTGCCAAAAAGTTAGAGAATTAGTTTCAAGATTAAAAGCTTCAAAACTTCTTCCGTTGTAGAATCCTTGTGTATCTCGTCGAAAACCTAATTAAAGCCAAATACCACAGAAAATAAATTGAAAAAAATCTTACCCCCCTCGTCCTCAGAGTCGGACATGAATGTCTCCTGCATGGCTTCAGGTGCTACCACCTTGTATTTTTCCTCAATGTTGACAGTAGTTGTAGTGGTAACATCCACTTCGGTAACCACTTTTAACTCTTCGACGACACTGATATAACCAAGTTTATTGGCTATACCCAGGGCAGTATGTCCATTCTGAAAGTAAATTAAGTATTATTAATTTTGGAGAAGGGGTAGCATGTTATACATACATTAGTGACAGCATTAGGATCGGCTTTGTTTTTGAGAAGAAGACTGATAACAAGTACATGTCCCTGTTGTGCAGCCTGATGCAGTGGTGTGTATCCAGCACCAGTTGCAGGATTGACGTCGGCTCCTTGCTCAATCAGCACGCGTACCATGTTGACATGACCATGATGACAGGCGATGTGAAGTGGTGTGTAGCCTTGCTTGGTACGTGCATCTTTTTGGGCACCGGCACGTAGAAGCAACTGCGACACGGGTACTCGGTCCTCTTGTGCGCATAAATGCAGTGGCGTCAAACCATTCTGAAAATATTTCCACACATATACACCTTTACATACAAGATTCAAGACATTTTGTTTTTGATTACAAACACGTAAACATACCTTAGATGTGTTATTGGGATTCGCCTGATGTTCTAAAAGCAACGACGACATGTCGGAATGCCCTTCCTGACTGCTAAGGTGCAGAGGAGTGAAGCCAGCCTTCGATTCGGCGTCGGCCTGAGCACCGTATTCCAGCAATGTGGTCGCAATGTCCATCTGATTTTTCTTGGCAGCAATATGCAATGGCGTGTGGCCATTCTTGGCGGTTGCATGCGGCGAAGCACCTTTGTCAAGCAGCAGTAATGCGACGGGCTGATGGTCGTAGTGTGCGGCAACGTGCAGCGGGGTCACACCGTTTTTGCCCTGCGCATCAGCGGGCGCGTCGCGTTGCAGCAACAGTTTGGCAACTTTCAGATGGCCGTACTTGGATGCCAAATGCAATGGGGTGAAGCCCTTCTTTGTAGTCGCGGATAAATCTGCACCATTATCAAGGAGGACACTTGCAACCTGAATAATAAATAAAACATTTATTTTTGAAAGATCTCTGATGAATAGTTTCGGTAGGAAATATTGGTTGGGATAATCCAATATGACATATAGAGGAACAAAGCATAAAAAAACTTACTTCTTCTTGTCCTTCCTTAGCAGCAATATGCAACGGCGTATACAAATCCTTAGTAGTCGAATGAGGTTGTGCGCCATGTTGCAACAACAACATAACAATATCAACATTTCCCAAGCGTGATGCGACATGCAAAGGAGTTTGGTCCTCACGTGCCTTCGCATCCACGGCCGCACCATTGCGCAACAAAATGCGAATGATATCAGTTTGATTGGCTCGCGCTGCCAAATGCAGCGGCGTTTCGCCGCGCACGGTCGGAATGTCCGGGCTGGCGTCATGTTGTAACAAGTAGATAACGATATTCATGCAGCCCATGAAACTGGCCACGTGCAGTGGCGTAAGGCCACTTTCCGTGGTTGCACCGATGTTCGCATTATGTTTCAGCAGCAACTCCACCATCTTAATTCGGTTCTTCTTGCAGGCAATGTGGAGTGGCGTAAATCCATTGAGGGCGCGTGCATTCGGATCAGCGCCTCGCTCCAGCAAGAGTTTCGCAACCCTAATGTGACCGCAATGCGCCGCAACATGCAGGGCTGTCAGATAATCCACCGTCACTTCATCCACAGGTGCCCCGTGGAAGAGTAGGCTGCGCGCTGCGTCGACATGTTCACCCTGCGCTGCCATATGCAGAGGTGCCAACCCGTTCTTGGTTTTTGAATGCATAGGTGCACCGTTTTCCAGGAGCATGTCCACGACCTGATCGTGGCCGGAACGTGCGGCGCAATGCAGGGGTGTCAAGCCATCACGTGTCTTTGCTTGAATATCAGCACCCTTTGCTACCAGTAAGGAGACCATATTCATCTTACCTAATAGAAAATTAAAAATATTTGAAAATTCGTTTGACAACGTGATAATATCGATACTTTCATTTGATATGTTGGTACCGCTTCTTTCAGATTTCAATATTTTCAAAATCAAGAAGTATCGATAATTTCAATATAAATTTTTGACAATTCTAATTAATTATAAACAATTGAGTTATTTTAGTCTTACCCCACTTGCTCGCCACATGCAACGGCGTAATATTATGCTTCGCCGTGTAGTTGACATCAGCACCCTTTTCATACAAGAGTGACGCGACTTTGTCGTTACCATAATGCGCTGCGATGTGCAGTGGCGTGAAACCACTTTTCGATGTAATATCCGGATTATGTTCGTTCTAAAACAGCGCGCAAATTTATCATTAATTTGTCTATAGTCTTATTGTTAACGCAAAATAAATAATTTACCGTTAAAAGTAGTTGGGCCGCTTTGCAATCGTCTTTCTTGGCAGCGATGTGCAGCGCCGGCAGCCGGACCTTGCCGCGGGTGTCGTTCTCGAGCAGGACTGCGACAACTTTGTCATGCCCCTGCTGCATTGCGACTGCCAGTGGCGTGAAGCCGTCCTGAAATTGTGGTAGATACGGTATTACACGGTTTGAAGAGACGAAATGAGTGTGCAATAAAGATCGAGTAAAAGACCTACCTCGGTCGCTAAAGTTTGGTTGCCTCCTTTCGCCAGGAGATATTTAACGACGCCATCGTGGTTCTCCTGCGCCGCCATGTACAACGGTGTGAAACCATTCTGCGACTGCACGTTGATGGAAGCGCCGTTTTGGATCAGCAGGCGCACAACTTCTTCTTGTCCGGCTGGCGGATGACGGAAAGATATAATTAGGAAAAACATGGATTTTGTTGAGTGGATTTTAAGTGGAACTAAAAGTAATGGTACCGTAACGTATAACCTAGCACCACGATATTTTTTAAATTTCTGAATCTAAAAGATTTTTCAAAAAATCTAGGAAATTTATTAGAAAATTATGAATTGGAATATCGCAAAATATGCAAGTTTCAGGCGAAATTCATTAATAAATATAATTATTATTTATATTATTATAAGGTCTATTTAATGCTCATTTAATTAATGTTGTACTCTTTTTTCATGAAAGGTACCCCTTTCAAATCAAATACTCCGTAAGTAATCATTTTCATCCATTTGTACTCATGGGGGGCTCGCCTCGCCCAAGAACCTTATGGACATGGAGGCCATGTGACATTAACGAGCATGTCAACGAGTTTTCAATCTATCGATATTTAAATGTCTACTTCATATATAGGTATTTTCGATATCGATATATTTAACATGCCTACTATAAACCTGTCCACGAGAGAACGCAATCAAGCAAAACGCATCATTGCAAATGATGCTCATCAATGCTGCAGCAGACAAACAATGAAAAGGTGCGGACATCATACATCAATAAATGCACGTGTTCCATTTCCGCTCCAATAATCCCGACGACAATAAATTCGAAGCTCGTGCACTCTACCTGTGCGCTCGCGCACCGCTTAAAAACCGCGCATAATCATCGCTCAGCGAGACAAATACGCCCCGAATCCGTTGCGCTCTAAATGGACTTCTTGCGGGCAGTTGCAACAACAAAGCCAAATAAGTCGACCGGCTTTTCGTATGCACCATACGCGTATAAAATAGATTCGTGTTTGGGCGCCGAGCGTGTTGTTATCAGGCCGCAATGCGAGATGGCGAGGCAACAGGATTTTTAATTACCTAGTGACGCAATGTGAAGAGCCGTATTGCCTTTCTTGGTGGCAGCGTCGACGATCGCACCTCTCTTGAGCAACTCCTGCACGACGTCCACATGCCCGTCCTTGGCAGCGAGATGCAGCGCGTTGAGGCCATTCTGCAGCGGAATAACACACATACACACACATGCGTGATTAATACCCCCAGAGGCAACAAAGAAACGAAGCAACACGGCACGGTGATAAATCCCAGCCGCATTGATCGTAAAACGTGACTTACGGAATTTGATGTGTTTATGTCACGTATTGTTCCGCTATCCAGGTATTCCTGAATCTTATCCAATTGGCCTGCACGTGCTGCTTTCAGGAATGCTGTGTTTGGATCCTGCTGCAAAAAGAGAAAGAAATACGCTGATTAGTTTTGTTTTAGTGGAAATAAATATCTTTTATTTGAGTCTGATCAAATAATACCTATTTGCTCTGGCATTTTCCATAAAAGTAGTAATAAATATACAGTTTATTTCATTGCCAAATGTTCTCTTCAGGAAAATCAATCGAGGTAAATCAAAATCATGTAATTTATATTTCTAGGTTAGTTACTAGTTCTAGGTTAGGTTACTTACCAAGTAACTTAACCTTTAACACTGAACGTGTTGAGTTAACCAATAATTTATAAATAATTCTCGGTTTGAGAAGCGGATCATGGATCAGCTTATATTTCTTCTTGCAATAAAATAAAAAAAAGCAGCATAACCAAGTTCATGAATCACCGCCATCACCAACCACAGTCAGATTATGTATTTGCTTATGTATATCAGATTATTACAGTTCTGCGTTGGCGTTATAGCGGTCAATTTCGAGCGGCGATGGTGAATGTTGAATGAAAATTAACTCGGGGACGGGCACACTCCACTCCGTACGCATCGCATAAATATCTTTGGGGCCTGATTGTGAGTAAAAATGTGTACATGGAGAATGCGTGGCTGTGGTCACATTTGATAGTTTGATTTGTGATGACGTGGAAACAACAGTTCATTTAACAGTAATAGCCTTACAGTCGAGTCTGTACAAAGTCTGATTGTACGTTATTAAGTTACGCATATCGTGCGAGAAAATGTGATTTTTCGCTCTCAAAATTATCCCACCGCTGTTTCATATTATAAAAAATAAGAAAATTTAACTTACTGAATATATGAATTAATGTCAGGCATTAAAGACGTTAAACAAAAAAACTGAGAAATATTGATATTTATTATTTCAATATTTACATTGAAATTACTAAAATTACAGACATTTCAATATACAATTAACTTATTCCTTCAATTAATTGAAACACAAAAAACGTATTCGTCACTTTAAAGTTGAAGTTAGTTAATTGGACAAAGTGGATTCGAAATAATAGAAAAACGCTCATATAATTGAAACTAGCAACGTATTTGTGAATCAAATCTTGTACAAATATGTACAATTTGTTCAAGAATAAAATAAATATTAAGAGGGAAGCGGCGGTGCTGAAGTTCAGGCTGAGGATTGTATCAAATTGGAAAAAGCATGGGAACTTGTAAAGTGTTGTGGACAGACTGTCTGACACGCCTCTAAATGAATTGGTTGAAACCGAGTTGAAACCAACATTCAAAATATAAATAATTATATTTAATTATACAATTATTGATAAATTATATCCGTAAGTATATGATATCATCTGAAAGAGCATATTTTTGTGACTAATTAGAGACTAAAACCAAATTCCTTGATTAACATTTATGTGTATTAACGGAAATAAAGGGGTCCCATCGAAAAAAATCTACAACATGAAACAAAATACACTAAAATAATATATTTACAATAGACAGAATCCAGAAAATCTTAAGGAAACGTTGTAAATTCAAACTATACATTTATGTGGCCCGAAATTGTTCACTGTGCTCCAATTGTGACGCGCATCCGAAAAATTTGCGCGACTCAGGCAATAGCCAAAGAAATTTAAAACAAAACACCTCAACGGGTTAATTTAAAAATGGCCTGTCTTCCACATTAAAACAATACACACATAAAAAAGAAAAGTCGAAATCGGATTATTTCTGAGCTATCCGCCGCCTAAAGTCGCTTCTAGATGCTTCTAAAAGTTTTACTTTACAAGATATCTAAAGGCCCCAATTAAAAATAAAACTACAGTTAGCACTCAAATGCCACATCTAAATGACAAAAGGTCCTTCTAATGAATATTTCATTAGTCATTGCCCGGCAAGATGCAAGATGAAAGCGATAAACCACTCTTGAAAAGACTGAAGATGGATGGGTGAGCGTACATGCGACAGCATATACTTCAAGGAAGTATCGCATTGAAGAGCGCTTTTGCAGATTTACTACCTTCTGGCATAAACAAGCAACGACAATCACGAGATCATTATTATTCATAGCTTTCTTTGGAGGGCTTTCAACGCAACCGCGCCGCGGCTGTATTAGGCGCTATATTTTTGCCGTGCGTCGCATAATTACGTTGCCTATTAAGTGTGCTTCCTTCCGTCGGCGGCGGTGTCGGCCGGGGTTTCGTACAGCGTGTTCTTCTCTGCTACATGGCGAACTTTGTAAACTTCACCACACCACTGTATTCAGAGAGCGAGTTAATTCAATATTGACGCGAGGACGAGATATTTAAGTTCATGGAAAATGGAAGAAAAGAGGGAAGAATGGAATTGAAAATTGATATATTTCAGAGTTTCAGAAATTACATTAGGATTTTTTGTTTGATATCAAAATAATTGCTTTAAAGAGTAGTATTGTTTGTACTGTTGATTGTTGATTGTTTGTACTAGTGCAATCACTGTAATTTATTTGATAGACAGACACCTGAGTTGAAGAGATGGTCTTTAGGAGATTTCAATTTTGAATTAGTTAATTGCCTGAGTGTGTTTGGATTATATATTGCAGCACATAAATTTAGTTTTCTTAGCTGACG
>WSZQ02089532.1:27518-39467 GCA_019419845.2 Weissflogia rhopalogaster | reverse complement strand
AAAAAATGACAATGATGAATAATGTCACATTGACCATCATTCAAATAACGTTTCTAACACAAAATGTGACATGTTGACATTTTCAAGGGTCGGCAACCTTTATATGAAAAATATAACCTTACAATGAATAACCTTATAACGAAAGTGATTTTATTTATAAAATTCAATCAGATTCGTAGGTTTGCTTTCTTCTTCTTATTTTTCAAAGAAGTAAATAGTTACCGATCCCTGAATTTTGATTAATTTATAGAAATTCAAACAAAGGAACTGGAAAAAAGAAGTGAATAAAGAAATAAGAATAATAGAAATTATTTTACGATGTTATCTTTCATTTCCACTTTTGTTGTGAGCAAATTTGTGAATTTTCCAGCAAACATTTGCATATTTTGTCGCTGTTGAGTAAATAAAAACAGAAATATTCCGCTGAGTATTGAGCGAATTATACGTTTATGGTGACCTACATATATTACTAGTGTTTGTTCTCTGTTCCTCTTCATATTGAATTAGAAATTAGGTGCCGAGTGGTCGACGCTTTCGTGCGTGGAATATTTGATTCGAAAATATACAAATTGTTCTTTGCCAAATGCAATTTTCCGTTTTTCTCCAGCTTAAACACAAGTATCTTAAAAAAAAAGCATTTCGTCATATTTTTATCGATATTCTCTATAGTTTTATGGAGGCTTAATTGAATATTTCGTTGATTTTTTGGTAAATTTACACATTAGAAACATTTTCACACTTTGCGCGTCCATAAGGTAGCATTGTTTCAGCAAATATATGTATGTATATATTTCGGCAGGCAGCATGTGCATAAAGAATATGAAATAAGGCATTCAACGCCCCGAGAAAAGGGTTGCATATTCCGTGCGAATATTTGAATATTATGAAGTTGTGTTGTATCCGTTGTATTCGAGGCGTTTTGTTTGGCGAAATAAGGAAACGCGGCGCCCGTTTTTGCCTTAATGTGTTAATATCAAGCGCCTATTTGTTATGCGGTTATCATATCACTGAAGGCATTATTCATTCCGGTCCCGAAATTCCCGGAAAAGCGCCATCTTGGTCTTTGAGGGATAGAAAACACAATATCTCATCCCGAAGGACAGCAAAAAAAACACCACAAACCGCGACGAATCCAACACGAAACTTTTATCAGCTTCACTTTGCTGAGATATAAACAAACTTGTGTGAGAAAATTCGACATCTTACCTTCTGCAGATGTTAGAGGTTAAGCCAAAACTGTATCTGGAAAAAGAAATATGTTTAAAAAAAGGGTTAGAATACATTTAAGAATTTGTAAAATAAACTTTATTGACAACAACATTTTTACGAAGTCTTAAGTTTAATAAAAGCAAGAAGTCGGACCAGAACTTTGAGTTTTCCCTTTTTTTAAATTGCTAAGGCGTCGTTCACACCGCCGGCTTCGACTTCGGGCTTCTATGCCTATCCTTGCCTGACGAATATGAAGAAAAGGAGATGAAGATACTCGAAGAAACAACTTTTTATAATATGAGTTAGACCACGAAGCGAGGCGACGCGACGCCGCCGGTCTAAACACACAACAAAACAAAGTTTCACCATATTCGAAATACATTGTTTCGTCATCCTTTTATACTGAAATTTTCCACAATAGACGACATAATTTTACAAAAATTACTAAATTCCCAAGCGTTAATTACATGAAAACGATGCGCATTATCGAATGTGCATTGCATCACTGGATAATACCGAAAATAATTGCAAAACTACGCTTTTTAATCCGTATTTTGCATATAGCGATTTTAATTAAATCGCCCAAGTTAAATATTATTTATCGCCCGAAAATGTTTTCGATATAAAATCACGCACACGCTCGAATATACGTATATATTACAGAATTAACATTATGTCTGGGAATGTATATGTACATTGAATAATGTATAATGTTCAATAATGTGATGGATTATTGCAAAGATTTGCAATGTGCGTTTAATATGCACTAGCTAGTGCAGTGCGTGTGCGCTTGTTGGGTCTGCACTTGATTAATATTAACTTTCGATATTAAATTAGCATTCTATAATGCAATTTCAGCTTCAAGTAGCAGTAGACCCATGGAATTTCGATGATAAATAAATTAATAATCATGTGCACACATTGGCGCCGGAGTAAGAGAGTGTAAGAGAGAGAGAGAGAGAGAGATCGGGGGCAATATATTGCTTTGTTAATTTCCATTGTTTGAATTGAATTGTTATATAATTGATAATCTGATTATTTATTTCATTTTTCAGTATAATCCTACGACAACCACAACCCTCGAAAATCAGGAGTCGGTAAGATTCAATGACGACAAATACTACGGTGGGTGAAACAAGTGGAAATTGAAATATGAAGAAAAAAATCAGAAATTTTGTAAACTAAATTTGCCGACCCCTGAAAATTTACTATTCAGGGGTCGGCAATTAAAAATCAAATGTGTTGGGACAAAAAATTATTAGGGCACAGTAATACACGTAGGAAAATTATTAGAGGTCGTGTTAGGCGTTTGTGCACTTAAATAAAAAAATACAACTTGAAAAAACAACACTCATTTGGTAAATCTATTATCATTCTTGTAATAAACTTTATGACTTTTTTGTAATTAGGTTGCCGACACATAGTATACCAGGGGTCGACAATTTTATAAAAAATGTGTTGAGACTGAAAAACCGCGAGTTGTCATTGATTAAGAAAAATTATTAGAGAGCGTGTTGTGAAAAGTTACAGATTATCCCATATACCGCCGTTTAAATTACGTCCTACAAATTTGAAAATTCTGGGCATTTAGATATACAGGCGCACTCTTATATTTATACACGTAATAGAAGAAAAGTTGCTTAATCTAATGAAGTAACTCCTAATTTATTATCATAATTACGTTACAAGATAACCCACTATTGAAAATTGTGAAACGTTGCAGGATCGCCCATAACCGACCATGTAAATTACGTCCAACTAATTTGAAAATTTCAAGCATTCGTAAAAGCCGACACAATTTTATATTTATACCACTTATAGAAGAATAATTGTTTAATTTAATAATGTTAATGCCGGATTTATATTATTATTATTTGGCAAAATATCCCATTATCAAATATTGTAAATAGTTGTCGATTTGTCAAGATACCGATATGTAAATTACGTCCAACAAATTTGAATATTTCAAGCATTTGTAAAAGTCAGCACATACTTATATTTACAGACTTTAGAGAAGAAGAGTTGCTTAATCTAATGAAGCTAATCTCGAATTTATATCATAATTACTAAGCAAAATAACCGACGATAAAACATTGTGAAAAGTTACCAGTTCGACAACAAACTGCCATTTAAATTATGTTATACAAATTTGAAGATTTCTAGCATTTATAAAAATCGGATCACTTTTATATTTATACCCGTTGTAGAAGAATAGTTGTTTAATCTAATGTTGTTAATCTCGAATATATATCGTTATTACGTAGCAAGATTACCCACATCGAAAATTGTGAAAAGTTGTCGATACGTTCATACACTACAATGTAAGTTGCGTCTAACAAAATTTAAAAATTTCGGGCAATAGTAAATGTCATCACACTTTTATATTTATATACCGAATAGAAGAATAGTTGCTTAATCAAATGACCATACTCCCCAATGTATATCGTAATTATTACATAAGATAATCCCTATCAAAAAAAAATTGTTATGTTGCTCACGTTCCTTATTTTTTTGTTTCACTATTTTTAAAGTGAATTAAATTGAATTTTTTCTACAACAATCCAGAAAAAAGAACTATGAAACACAATTAGCAAAACCTTTCAATATATCCAAACAATCTCTATAAACCAGGAAAATCACAATAATGAGGATTATGAATGAAAAGCAATTAATCTATCGCAGTTTATACGAAACATATTTATAATCCGTGTGCGAATCGTGCAACCACGACGTTTACAAAATAGACTTTGATGCGCGTTACAAATGACGGTAATTAATCGGATCAAGCGCGCCAAAAACGGCGGCTCTGCCAGCCGCCGCCACCGCCGCGTTATAGAGGCGGCGGCATTAGCGCAAAATTGACGCATTCGCAGAAATCAAGCCCATCAATCGAACGCACTGCGAATCGCATTTACCTCGCCGGCATTATTTTCCATTCTCTCTGACAGAATCAGAAATAACGCTTTCATAAATTACGACCAACCCCGCCGCAACGCAACGCCAACAAACGCAACGCTCAATCGGGCCGATATCACACGGCCGCCTCCAGGCCACCAGGCCGATGAGGTGGGTGCGTACCAGGCGGGTGGCACAGCCTGCGGGCGCAAATTTGATTGTATTATAAGCAATCGCAATCAGATAATAGACGCATAAATTATTTACCGTCGTACGTGCCGAACACAGCCGGTTATATCACGGCTGCTCTGTGTGTTTGTTAACTAGTTTGTGTATTAGGTTTGGTTATCCAATACCCAATTGTCATAAAATACTAATTAATTCTATTAGTTTTGGGGTGACTATAACAACAAAGGTACTTAGTTTCACTCCTCGACTAAACCAATTTGATCTTGTTTTCGATATACAATTATGTTCGGTTGTTTTGAGTTTATTTCTGTTTTTTTAATCATTTTAAAGGTCGACAAATAGCGAAACGCGAGTCTCCGGGTTTTCTGGTTCTGTCAATCTGCGAGTTTATTCTGTTACCACCTCTGCCTTTTATTTAAAAAAAATAGCGATCCTTAACTTATATTTAAAAATAGATGCCGACCCCTGACATTTGTTTAAAAAAAATTGAGAATCTCAAGAATATGTAATAATATTAAAATAAATGCCGACCCCTGGCTCATATATCAAATAAAAACTTTACTAACACTTGCACTCAAAAAATTGCAGATCTCTGATTTTTTATAAAAATACCAACCCTGACTAGTCATATTTAGAAAAGGTTGCCACCCCTTGATCTTAAAATAAGTTGCCAACCACTGATTTTTATAAGTTGCTGACCCCCGACTTGCAAAAGTCGGCAACCTATGCTTTACGAATCCCAAAAGCAGTGTTACAGCGCACATAATATTTTCAGTACATAATGTTTCCGACCCCTGATTTTCTATTTCATGTATTTAACACTTAAAAAGGTCCAGGAAAAACCTAACAACCTTGATAATCATGTATAAACGCCTGGTACATATATAATTAAATGCTAAAATGTAGTTAATCATTTAAAAAACTGTATTAAAATAGCTATAAATTAGAAAATGAGAAATCAAGTGTAAATATTTAAGGACATATAATAAACGCCAAACAAAGCCGAATCGCCGCCGCCGGCTGAATTAATTTATGATGACACCGCGCGGATTTTGCAGGTGTAAAGATATTTATCGATTCCCGGATGGTACTAGTACACCGCGAACGTGCCGGGGGCTACTGGATGCGTTCGCTCAGGGCACAAAAGCGCTCCGCAAATATTAGTTAAACGCACGCATTGCCGCGCGCGAATTTATAGATTTCCGGCTGTCATTCGCACAAAGAGTGCTACGGATTGCTCCCATCAGAGGCGTACTTTTCGCGTTGTGTCCCCAAATGCAGCACACGTTTAATCATCTACCTATATTACCCTCCTCACATGGGGGCGGCTACGGTGATTATTATTCAATATCCAGCAAATTAAACGATGCCTCTTCGATCGCCTTTGTTAATCTGTATTAATTTTAAGCAATTATATTCATTTCTTTGTGTAATTCTATGTCAATTCTTACAATTGACATAGAATTGATTAGATAGAAAATGGATTTAATAGAATAGAAACGTGGAATTAATTGATTTAATTAAGGAATATAATGAAAGAAACCACAGTTTGTTGGTGGGTATGTTTGTAAACATTTTTGGGAGTTGAGGAGCTGGGGAATTGAGGAGATTATTTCTAAGATGAAGAGGGTGAATGCGAGGGAGGTGGCATTCTATTGCCGTTATTAAATAAATCCCCGAGAATCCCAATTTGAATGCAAATGTTTATTTTCATTCAGGGGAACCTCTCGCTCTGTCGTCGGAGATGTTCTTTATTGAGATGAATTGAATGTACGGTGTTTATTTATAGGGTGGTTTCGTATTTTATTAAAATGTGTAATATCACTTTCAAATATTAGTCCAAGTATATGAAATATGCGTTTTATATATTTGAATAAATTTAATTAATATTTTTATTTCAACAAATAGCACTTTTTATTGCATTCACCTCTGTGAACTTGGTAAAAAATCCTAGGAAATAAATGCATTAAGAATTTGTATAAAAAAAAGAAAAAAAAAGAAATCTCCTTTACATATATTGTTTATATGACATAATTAATATAAATTTTGTGAGTCCATTTCTCTAGATGGATAGAAAGGCCCTAAACTGCAATTTTCATTGGGTCAGTTGATAAAAACACATATACACTCCATTCTCTCTGAAACTGGAATAGTGTGCCTCATGATGTTTAAACAAAATAAATGCAAATTTAGAGGGGAATATGCTGATATATTAAACATATAAATTTCGTCGGCGCTGATAAGAAAAATGGTTAAATAAAGAGAAAATGCATTGAGTTTGGTATCAAAATAAATATCTCATTAATGTGCTAGCTATGAGATCATTAAAAAAGTAAAATTCAAACACGTAATACAACAACAAGCGCTCCTAAGCTTGTAGGTTCGTATAGGTATGTTTTGATATGTTTTTATGCTGCATTAGTAAGTATCTTCAATAATTATGTATTTTCAGTTTCATACTGAGATTACAAGTTTCATACTGGCGGAAACTATCTAAAACTATAAAATATCTATAACACCCTACAACACCCTGTACATATTACTATACAAATATGAAATATATCAATATAGGTATAAGAAATTACTGGTAATATTTTGGTGTATATTGAAGGTTTCCTTTCACCCTCCATGTGAATGGTTTGTTGTAAATTTCCAACTGCGATGATATCACACAATCTTCACCCTGTCATCAATGATATCCAATACAAATAATGTTGGAAAGGCCTTGATGGCGCCGGCGCCGATATTGGTGTTGGTAGTTTGATGGAGGCGGTTTGGAGACACCCTAGTTCTTTACGACTCCCTCCTAAATTTTTCTTTCTTACTGCCTCCAACTGTGGTGGCAGACACCTTTATTATCTTCCTCCCATTCCTTTTATACATACTCGTACTTTATTTCTACTTATACTAAAGCAACCAAAGAAACCGAAGAAAGTGAAAATGAGAATTGAAAATGAAATCACCCAGACGATTGCTATAAAAATTGAATTCAATACACTCCCCGGTTTTTCCGTCTCCATCTCAAATCTCTCGCCTTCTCACTATCTTTTCCCCTCCCCCTCCCTCTCTCTCTCTCTCTTTCTTTATCAATCTATCTATCTGTTCATTTTGATTTAAACGACAAATCGTAATAAGCTATAAAATAATCAATGGATTCTCCAGGAAAAAAAAGAGGCGTCTAAAATCCTAGACGAAAATATTTTCCTTTTTTCTATACTTTATTGTTACATTTCTTCCATGTGGTTATTGTGGTTTCTTGTTTTCATTTCTCCAGATTCCTAAAAAGGGCGTAGGGGTGTTTTTAAGGGCGGGTAGGAAGTGGTCTAGTTGCGGATGAAACTCTAGGAAAGAAACGAGGCAAACATCTAAAGTAAAACGCACAAAAGGATCCGAAATGCGAAACTCTAGATGCTCTTCTGGGGTGTGTACGATACGAGACAAAGCAACGAAAAGAAACCAGATGAGGAGAGAAAAGCGTGGCCTTAAAGGGGGATGCAAAAAAGTGGCTGGAAACACAATGTAGCGGCATGGCGGCAGAGGCAAAACACGAAAAATTGAAAAATGATATCACTTGTCAGAAACTATGCTGTCGACATGCATTTATCTTACATGTGTTACACGTGTTTACGGCTGTTTGTCGGATGGTGAATGTGGTAACATGTGTTTCCGATCGTTTTTATTTCCAAATTTACCCTTACTAACATTGTTTTTTAAAAATATATTTATTTTAAGTTTAAGAAGATATTTATAAACATTTTTCATATTTTAATAAAATTTAAATTCCCTTTTATACACTGTTATGTACTGAAATAATATTGCATAATTTTTGAATGTGTATTTATGACAGAGGGAATTTTTTAAGAAATTACATAAGGCTATGATCAATAATGTACGACCAATATTTTACAAGATATCAACTGATTGATTTAAAATTTAATTAGGCATCGAATGATACTATGAGCAATAATATAAGACCTATATTTTTGGAGATATCAATCGAACTCTACATTATTTGAATTAAAATCGTTTTGTAAAATTGAAATATTTTTCAAATTCTTTAATGGTCAATGCATATTTCAACCAAATTTGAAGGTTTTATTAGAAATAGTTTCGACGTTATGCATCGGCAAACTTAATTTTTCAAAATTTAAAAAAAAGCTATAAATTAGTTTAATTTTACTCCCTTATATCTCCTGCAATAATATAACAAATTTTGTAAATAAACTTTTCTATGATAGAACGTTGAATTATGAATCGAATGAGACTAATATCAAGAATGTATCATCAATATTTCGAAAGATATCGATCAAAATACTAAAACTTTTTAAAAGTCAAAAAATAATAAAAGAACTCTAACGATGTAAATACTCGTTGTAAAATTACAAATTTAAATATTTTATAGAAAAATTGTAATATAATATCGAAAAAATGACAAAATAATGTAATTTATTAACGAAGCCAGTGTAAACCATAATTTAAACCGACAAGAGGCAATGTAAAACGTAGAAAAGTGGCGACAAACTTAATTAGTCGCAGTTCGCTTCGGTTCGGTGACATCGGGGCTTTGAAATGGAGAGCGAGTCATCTCTCAAAGATGGAATTTGTGATTTATCTGCCAGAGGAGACGATGAGAAGATGAGCCACAATCGATGACAGTTTTTGTTGCCGCCTGTTTGCGAGTCGGAACTTTGCTCATGATTGATTATGACAGAAACATCAAACTTCCGCGCTACACGTTTCCATCCTACCCTCGGAGAGAGAACTACGACGAGCCTACTGATAATTAAAATATTTCCCAATTATCGGCCTTGTTATATTAGTTTGGCTCCTAGCACTGTCTGTTACTCTGCTACCGACACATTCCGATCCCTGGGCGCCGAAATAGTTTTGCATAACGAGCCATCAACTGTCAAACATAGTTCCACCATCCAGAATCATCGATTCGTCTTAATTATTTCCTGCTACCCTAAACCAGAGAATCTCAAAAGTTGGGAGACCCAGTTAAATGTAGAACTAAACCTCATTTCCTTCGTTTAAGAGGATTATAGGACTTTTATTTATTGAAGATTGAGTATTAACCTTCAATAAAGAAAATTCCTTCAATAAATCTTCATAAGTATAAAAAAGTCTTGGGAACTCTGCTTTATAGACAATTACCTAGATGTGACTTCAGATTAAAAAGATATGCTAACGACATAATTTTAAACCGAAACAACGTGTTCTAAATTTAGATTTTCGACTGCGTCAAGAAGACGAAGAATTTTCGGGAGTGGGCCAGCTCCCAAGGGCTGAGGCAAAAGTAACCAAACAGCGAAAATCTGGAAAGTCTCAAGTCGCCAATAAACAGCGACTTGGAAGGCGATAAGATTTGAAATGTTTGTTTTATTAATCACTAATGGAAAAGAAACCGGCGTCTGAAGTTGTTCGCCTTCGAGGAGTTGTTCGCGAGAAAAAGAGGAGGAAGAACGTGGAAAACCTCAACGAAAAACATGTGCCATTCACCATTGAAGCGTTGATGAGAAATATATTTAATTTATTGTAGGAAATTCATGTAAAATTTAATGAAAAACTTGCGTTGTATTCATATATTTACAATTTCTTACTATTCCCGATTCAGACGGAACTTTGCTTTTCTATTTTTTGTTGCAAACTGAACTGGTGGATTTCCATTTAGATCAATTGGAAAGGGAGATAAGCAAAAGTTTTATTGGGTTGAAGTAGACAAAACATGACATCAGACGTCTAGGAATATGAAAAGAAATGCTTTTACTTGAAACAACACTCGAAACAATAATATTGAAAGGTTGAACGCGAAGAATTCGGTAAAAAGTTGGTGAAAAAGAAAACAAGAGTTGATACATTCACGGAGAAGTTTGAAAAGAAGTTGGGGCCTTATTATGTACTCTATTTATTAATATGTTCTTTTAATTTTCGTTGGAAGGTAATTTTTTTCTAGGCTGTATTCGTAGAACGTAATTTTTGTCTTTTCAAAGGTTTGAACACTTATATGCGATCAATATTTCAAAAGATATAGATCGAAATGTAAAAGCTAACGAGGACTAAATTACTGAAAATAAGATTGTCGTATCACAAGTAAGAATTGCTTTTCTTAAAATCGTTTGGAATCAATGAATAAGACTCGATTTATTTCAAAATCGCAGGGACTATTCACAGATAGTTAATGAATACTTCTATTAAACTTGCTAAAATTAACACTAAAACTTCCGCAGTTATGTGACTTCAAAGTTAGTCCTCGAAAAAATGAGAATATTTATTCTTTTAAGCGAATTAAATCATATACAAAATGTACTAATTTTACAAAAATAAATAAAACACTAAAATTATCGTTCCTTAGAACCTAGATCATAATTCTTTTGTCTGAATTTTCAACATTTTTTCGCTGTTTTCATAGGTTTTCTGCAATTTTCGACAATTTTATAATTGCAAAGCTGTACGAATTAACTCTTAATTTGTTAAATGTTTAGATTAACATTTCCCCATCAGTACGATGTTATATCTGTTATATTTGTTAAATATCACAGCGGGAAAGTGTCAAGATTAAAAATGCATTTAATTCCTCAAACGGCAGGCGCTGGCATGGCAGCAGGAACAATTTATAAACAGTTTACGTGTTCGCAGCTGGTATTTATTCGCTGGCACCTCGACAGTACTGCATAAACAGTCAAAGAGAAACAGTGGGAAAGAGAGAGACAGAGAAAGAAAGGCTAAAGGGCTTTTAAATGTCTAAACGAAACTACAATTTAATCCAGCATTAACTCTCCACTACTGCACATATACAAAATTATTCAAATTTTCGAAATTATGCAAAGTAATCCTGTTGCAATCTGTCTGTTTTCCTTTTCTGAGCAAATAATGTAAATTTTTAAAGTCATTTATGCCAATATCTAAAACGATTTTTAAGGCATTTATGTTTTAAATGAATTGTAGAAAGAAATTTAAGCAATTTATTACACGTGCAGTTTAGAACATTTATATCTCTTGATATAACGTGGTATATTTTTAATTCTACGTCCATGATCTAGGAAATTTAATGACAAATCTAATAAGCCTATGATCAACAATCTGCGATTAATATTTTAGAAGATATCGATGAAAATGGAAAGAATTACGAGGGATAAATTACTTTTGTATGCTTATATCTCTTGATATAACATTGTATAATTATTAGTTTCACTTTCAGCAAATGGAAAATTTAATGGCAAATTAAATAGATGGGAATGTAAACAATTACAATGATTAATCAACCTAAAATAAGATTGTACCATCACAATATTTGGGTATTATGATTGTTTAAATCATTGTGGAAACATTGGGTATTATTCGAATGGATTGAAAATTACGGAGATTATTCTCAGATAGTTCATACATGTTTCCTCCATATTTGGTAGAATTGTTGCTAATAATTTCAAAGTTATTACTTGTCAAACTTAGCCTTCGAAAATATTGAAAGATGAAGAAAAATAAGGAAAAAGGCCAGTTTTTGAGATGATTTTTAAGACATTTCTGATTTAAAAAAAACGTAGAAAGATATTTAAAGTAATTTACCACATGTATGTCTGTAAACGGAAGCATAAATTATAAATTACAATAAAATATTACCTCCAAACCCCCAAACATTTCTCGTCTTTTTGTATT
>WSZQ02089532.1:17317-27418 GCA_019419845.2 Weissflogia rhopalogaster | reverse complement strand
GTAAACGGAAGCATAAATTATAAATTACAATAAAATATTACCTCCAAACCCCCAAACATTTCTCGTCTTTTTGTATTTCGTTTCAATTTCTATTTCCGGCGAGATTTCTATGCAATTTTTCAACATTTTCTTTCACTTTTCTTACGCATTTCTTACATTTTAAGCTTTTTATTACAATACTAGACGCTGTCTGTGGTCTGGATTTTTCGCACCTGTGTAAACGGAACTACAAAGTGACAAGCAGGTAGAAATTGAGGTTCGTTCAATGGCCAGACAAATTGTATCCGTTTAGGGGTTGTGACAGAATGATACACATCAAAGACACATTTTCGCCGGGGACAGGAAATCAGACAATCTATGTTACACAATGTATTTGTGTGATGGTTTGACACTATGACAAAGTTACGCAAATTTTCTGTACCTTCGCCGCGCCCGGGCAGTAATACTAAACCGATGAAAAAAGCCGGCGTGCAGAATGTTCGTAATGGGATTAAATGGGGATAAAATGGGGATTTTGTTGTTATCGTCTCGCATTGTTTGGCTACAAAGAACCGGCCTTTAATTGTATTCAATGTGGATTTTCCTGTTTTGTATTGCGATACCGGATATTTGGTTTTGTGCTGTTTTGAATCGTGATTTTAAGAAATGTTTTAAACGTTTTTGTTTCTAATTTTGTGAGTAGTAATAGCTATTATATTATGCCAGTGATAAGGTCTTAATTACCGGGTGATTTTTTTAACGCAAAAGACGCTTTGGAAAATTGGATATCTCGGCTAAACGAATGAAAATCTTAACGTTTTCTCGACGTTATATAAAAGACAAAGAGTTGCTTTCTCGAATGTGTGCATTCACAAATTTGCAAGACGGTTAATAAGGGCGGTATGACTCTTTAAAAGTTGAAGATAATTGATTCAGAAAATAATTGTTTAAAAGAAAAGAAAAAATTGTTTAGTAGGTTTTGGGATATGGTCACTGCGACTTTTTAAATGTGATGAAACAAATAATTTAGACAAATAGTTCAAAAAGAAGTTTTGGTAAATTGTATTTTCCGGTTCAACAAATGCAGAAATTAAAATTTTCTTGACATAAATTAAAAGACAAAGAGTTGTCCTTTGGAACAAAATTATCCCCAAATATGAGAATCTTTTAATAAGGACCCCTCGGTTCTTCAAAAGTGCAGACAAACAAAATACAGAAAAAACATGTTTTGGAAAATTGCACTGGATTGTCTTTTATTTCTTGTTGAGAAAATGTTCATGTCCGCAGTAGTTGAGCCGGGAAATGTAATTTATCAAAACATGTTTTCCTTAACTAGAATTTGAAGTGTTTGTTTATCAAATATGAATGTTTTTCGTCGATAATTCTATCCAAATGAGAAAATTGGACGTTTTATGTTAAGTGGCATCATCTAGCGGTGAAAGTTTCACCTTTAATGTGGCTCTGGAACTCATGAGATATAACTATTTAATTAGTTTAGCGAATTTTTAATTTTCATTATTATTTTTTTTTGTTTGAAAACATTACAGCTGTTTGCGAATCGCAGTTTTTGTGATAAATCAAACACCTTTTTCGTCTGCTCGCCGCCTCGATTATAAAACCCTCGCACTCGTTGGATATTTGCAGGTCGATCCAATCCACCCACGCGATATTAACATAATCGAATCAATCGACTTTGAATTTTCCGGATATTGCTTTCCATACGGCGCCACCATCACCACCGACCGAGGTTTGTGCGAAATGCGAAAATTTTCATTGCTACCTGCCTCTTTCTCTCTCTTACACTCACGCTCGTTCCTTCTCGTCCTCTCTAGAGGATGATTATCATTTTCATATTTTAAGATTTAACCAGATTCCGCGCCTCTCCCGATTGCTGATTTCGATATTATACGGCGCTCTTCATCCGTCCATCAGTGCTGATTGGATCAGCTTGGATTAATTTTCTCCGGTATGACCGTGTGTTTGTTTTTCCGTTTTATTTGTATGCAAATTTATTGTGGCTTTGCTTGCAGGACAGCGTGGTTGTAAATGTGGATTTTGTAAATAACGAAGGCATAGATAACCACTGAATAAATGATGTCAGCGGCAATCAATCGCAATTCGATTTCGTTCGAATGCGCCGCCGTTCGTTCATTCGTTCGTTGGTTCGTTTTTGAGTTGAGTGGGTTTGGGGCGTGGGTGGAATTTTCGGCCAGGCGCCACTAACTTTGTGCGTGTGCACTGTTTAATTGAGTCTAATTGATTTCCGCGCGATTTGTAATTAATTAAACGTGTAGAAATCGGACGACAGGCGAGCACTAGAGTGCTTCATTATGTTTGTTTGGCGCTGCGCGGCGATTTAAAGATTAATCAGATAATTTATCATGAAATTTGAGTGTTTTAAACTACGTCATTGTAATAATGTTATTATAAATACAATTTCGCAATAAACATTTTAAAATAAGCACTTTAATGCTTTATAAACTATCTTTGTACAATTATTTTCGATACAAACTCATTGGAAATTTAAAGATTTCGTTGTACGAAAAAAAATACACCTCTTTTTCTTTTAATTATTGACATTGTTTGAACCATTTGTCAATTATGAAGCGCCGTTGCGGCACTATTAGAAGATTCTCAGATCCAGGAATAATGTGATTCATTATAGTAACATGGAATTTCCAAAAAAAGTTCAAGAATTGAGTTTGGAAAGTTGCATGTGTCGACAGAACTAATGAAGAGGTGAGCATTTCCTCGAAGACAAATTGTTGCTCTTTCGAACAAGACCGTCCCCAACTCTGTGAGTTTTCTAATAAGTATGCCACGGCTCTTCAAAATTGAAGAAAAATTAATTTAGCAATAATGTTCGAAAATCAGTTTTTGAAAGTTATTTGTACCGGCCCAACTAATGAAGATATGAACCTGTTCTTGACATAAAATAAAAGACAAAATGTTGCTCTTTCGAACAAGACCATCTGCAAATCTATGAGTTTTCTGATGAGTACCTATCAGAAAACTCACGACTCTTCAAAATTGAAGAAAAATGTGTTTAGCAAGAATGTTCGAAAACCAAGTTTGGAAAGTTGCATGTACTGGCTAAACTAATGAAGAGATGAAAATTTCCCTGATACAAGATAAAAGACAATAAGTTGCTCTTTTGAGAAATGTTATTGCCAAATTAATGATTTTTTTAATAAGGACCACATGTCTCATAAAATTTGAAGAAAAAATGGATATGGGAAAACTTATCAAAACTGTTTTGATAAGTTCTAAGAACTTAGAATACAATTAAAAAAAATAAGATTCTAATAATGTTTTATAAAAATATTTAATGGGGTACCTCCACTTTCTCACAGCCAATATTCAGAAAACGAGAAGAAAAAGTAATCAGTTCACAGCTATTTAAAATTTTTAAAACGATGTTGGGAAACCTCCACCACGCAGAATTGTATTTAGTAATCAGAAAAAAGTTTGCTTAATAAACGGAATTTTACAATTGTTTATAATACAGATAAGTAAACCACTATAAAACTAATGAATAGGCTCAGTTTAATAAAAACAAACAGAATGAACGCATCCAGCTTGTCAATCGGCAAACCCTCTCAACGCCACCATCCCAAAATCGACATAAAATAAATAAACAATTAAATTAATGAGAAATTCACGTGACGCTTCGTCAGCGCATCGATTATTCACCGTATCAACAAATCAGCGGAAAGCCATTGTCATTAAATAAATGCAATCCGTAAACAGTACAGACTTTATATAATTAAACGCCATGCTACGCCACGAAATTCGATTGCGACATGATAATTTGCGTTCGATAATTAAACGACCAAACCCCAGCTACCCTACATCACATCACATTCACACGCGTGAAAACTGCGAAAATTCTATTAATAATACGCACATTCCGAAACTAGTTAGCGGCGAGCAGGATTTTAATTAATGGTCCCTCTTTTCGGACGCGCATATTTTTAATTCCGCCATACCCTACTTCACGGAACGCGCAAAAGTGCTCTTTGTAATTAGCGTAATGAAAAACAGGGAAAGTGGGCCGTGGGCAAAAAGGGTAATAATATTTTTCAAAACACGCTCAGCGCTCAGCGTTTTAATGCGAGTATGTAATATTTTAAATATGTGCATGTACTACGAAAAAAAAAGAACACATGTCGACGCAAAAGTTTTATTGATTGTTTACCAGATTTCAGTAATAATTTACATGCGAGAGGGACTTTTAGTGTAGAGGTTATTATGAAATGTTGTCGTCGCTGTAAACTCGGACCAAATGGAGAGGTATAAAAGCCAAACGACAAAAAGCGACATCAAATATATGTCCTATTTGTTCTGTAGTTTATTACTTACCTAGTAACCTAGAAAAAGCGAACAGGGAAATAGAGAATTGGTAGAGCAGTAGCCTAGAGACTATCCAAGCGGGGGTTTGAGGAGAGGGGTGGCAACATAATATCCAAAGTAATAAATTACTAATGGTGCTATAAATAGTTTTGCTTGTTTTATAGACTCACGACGTAGTTTTATTGTTTTTTTGTCCTTAAAATGCAATGGAATATTAAAGTTAGTATTAATAGATTAATAATAATAAATATATTTTAACGGCTATCGATCTTTAAGGTCTTTCCGCCGAGAATGTACATTTTGTTTTCTACAAATTAATAAAACAAATGAATTACATAATTGTCTTTTAATTTATGTCAAGAAAATGCTTATGTCTGCATTAGTTAAGCCGCAAAAATGAATGAATTGAGCCGGGAAATGTAATTTATCAAAACATGTTTTCCTTAACTAGAATTTGAAGTGTTTGTTTATCAAATATGAATGTTTTTCGTCGATAATTCTATCCAAATGAGAAAATTGGACGTTTTATGTTAAGTGGCATCATCTAGCGGTGAAAGTTTCACCTTTAATGTGGCTCTGGAACTCATGAGATATAACTATTTAATTAGTTTAGCGAATTTTTAATTTTCATTATTATTTTTTTTTGTTTGAAAACATTACAGCTGTTTGCGAATCGCAGTTTTTGTGATAAATCAAACACCTTTTTCGTCTGCTCGCCGCCTCGATTATAAAACCCTCGCACTCGTTGGATATTTGCAGGTCGATCCAATCCACCCACGCGATATTAACATAATCGAATCAATCGACTTTGAATTTTCCGGATATTGCTTTCCATACGGCGCCACCATCACCACCGACCGAGGTTTGTGCGAAATGCGAAAATTTTCATTGCTACCTGCCTCTTTCTCTCTCTTACACTCACGCTCGTTCCTTCTCGTCCTCTCTAGAGGATGATTATCATTTTCATATTTTAAGATTTAACCAGATTCCGCGCCTCTCCCGATTGCTGATTTCGATATTATACGGCGCTCTTCATCCGTCCATCAGTGCTGATTGGATCAGCTTGGATTAATTTTCTCCGGTATGACCGTGTGTTTGTTTTTCCGTTTTATTTGTATGCAAATTTATTGTGGCTTTGCTTGCAGGACAGCGTGGTTGTAAATGTGGATTTTGTAAATAACGAAGGCATAGATAACCACTGAATAAATGATGTCAGCGGCAATCAATCGCAATTCGATTTCGTTCGAATGCGCCGCCGTTCGTTCATTCGTTCGTTGGTTCGTTTTTGAGTTGAGTGGGTTTGGGGCGTGGGTGGAATTTTCGGCCAGGCGCCACTAACTTTGTGCGTGTGCACTGTTTAATTGAGTCTAATTGATTTCCGCGCGATTTGTAATTAATTAAACGTGTAGAAATCGGACGACAGGCGAGCACTAGAGTGCTTCATTATGTTTGTTTGGCGCTGCGCGGCGATTTAAAGATTAATCAGATAATTTATCATGAAATTTGAGTGTTTTAAACTACGTCATTGTAATAATGTTATTATAAATACAATTTCGCAATAAACATTTTAAAATAAGCACTTTAATGCTTTATAAACTATCTTTGTACAATTATTTTCGATACAAACTCATTGGAAATTTAAAGATTTCGTTGTACGAAAAAAAATACACCTCTTTTTCTTTTAATTATTGACATTGTTTGAACCATTTGTCAATTATGAAGCGCCGTTGCGGCACTATTAGAAGATTCTCAGATCCAGGAATAATGTGATTCATTATAGTAACATGGAATTTCCAAAAAAAGTTCAAGAATTGAGTTTGGAAAGTTGCATGTGTCGACAGAACTAATGAAGAGGTGAGCATTTCCTCGAAGACAAATTGTTGCTCTTTCGAACAAGACCGTCCCCAACTCTGTGAGTTTTCTAATAAGTATGCCACGGCTCTTCAAAATTGAAGAAAAATTAATTTAGCAATAATGTTCGAAAATCAGTTTTTGAAAGTTATTTGTACCGGCCCAACTAATGAAGATATGAACCTGTTCTTGACATAAAATAAAAGACAAAATGTTGCTCTTTCGAACAAGACCATCTGCAAATCTATGAGTTTTCTGATGAGTACCTATCAGAAAACTCACGACTCTTCAAAATTGAAGAAAAATGTGTTTAGCAAGAATGTTCGAAAACCAAGTTTGGAAAGTTGCATGTACTGGCTAAACTAATGAAGAGATGAAAATTTCCCTGATACAAGATAAAAGACAATAAGTTGCTCTTTTGAGAAATGTTATTGCCAAATTAATGATTTTTTTAATAAGGACCACATGTCTCATAAAATTTGAAGAAAAAATGGATATGGGAAAACTTATCAAAACTGTTTTGATAAGTTCTAAGAACTTAGAATACAATTAAAAAAAATAAGATTCTAATAATGTTTTATAAAAATATTTAATGGGGTACCTCCACTTTCTCACAGCCAATATTCAGAAAACGAGAAGAAAAAGTAATCAGTTCACAGCTATTTAAAATTTTTAAAACGATGTTGGGAAACCTCCACCACGCAGAATTGTATTTAGTAATCAGAAAAAAGTTTGCTTAATAAACGGAATTTTACAATTGTTTATAATACAGATAAGTAAACCACTATAAAACTAATGAATAGGCTCAGTTTAATAAAAACAAACAGAATGAACGCATCCAGCTTGTCAATCGGCAAACCCTCTCAACGCCACCATCCCAAAATCGACATAAAATAAATAAACAATTAAATTAATGAGAAATTCACGTGACGCTTCGTCAGCGCATCGATTATTCACCGTATCAACAAATCAGCGGAAAGCCATTGTCATTAAATAAATGCAATCCGTAAACAGTACAGACTTTATATAATTAAACGCCATGCTACGCCACGAAATTCGATTGCGACATGATAATTTGCGTTCGATAATTAAACGACCAAACCCCAGCTACCCTACATCACATCACATTCACACGCGTGAAAACTGCGAAAATTCTATTAATAATACGCACATTCCGAAACTAGTTAGCGGCGAGCAGGATTTTAATTAATGGTCCCTCTTTTCGGACGCGCATATTTTTAATTCCGCCATACCCTACTTCACGGAACGCGCAAAAGTGCTCTTTGTAATTAGCGTAATGAAAAACAGGGAAAGTGGGCCGTGGGCAAAAAGGGTAATAATATTTTTCAAAACACGCTCAGCGCTCAGCGTTTTAATGCGAGTATGTAATATTTTAAATATGTGCATGTACTACGAAAAAAAAAGAACACATGTCGACGCAAAAGTTTTATTGATTGTTTACCAGATTTCAGTAATAATTTACATGCGAGAGGGACTTTTAGTGTAGAGGTTATTATGAAATGTTGTCGTCGCTGTAAACTCGGACCAAATGGAGAGGTATAAAAGCCAAACGACAAAAAGCGACATCAAATATATGTCCTATTTGTTCTGTAGTTTATTACTTACCTAGTAACCTAGAAAAAGCGAACAGGGAAATAGAGAATTGGTAGAGCAGTAGCCTAGAGACTATCCAAGCGGGGGTTTGAGGAGAGGGGTGGCAACATAATATCCAAAGTAATAAATTACTAATGGTGCTATAAATAGTTTTGCTTGTTTTATAGACTCACGACGTAGTTTTATTGTTTTTTTGTCCTTAAAATGCAATGGAATATTAAAGTTAGTATTAATAGATTAATAATAATAAATATATTTTAACGGCTATCGATCTTTAAGGTCTTTCCGCCGAGAATGTACATTTTGTTTTCTACAAATTAATAAAACAAATGAATTACATAATTGTCTTTTAATTTATGTCAAGAAAATGCTTATGTCTGCATTAGTTAAGCCGCAAAAATGAATTTACCAAAACTACTTTTTGAACAATTTGCCAAAATCAATTCTTTCGTCACATTCAAAGAAGCGTAGTGTCCTTATTCGAAGACTCACAAGTTTGGGTATTTCCTAATTCGAAAGAATAGCTCTTTGTCTTTTAGTTTCACGTGGGGAAATATTTAATGTTTTCATTAATTAAGCCGGAAAATGCAATTTTCCTAAACGGATTTTTGAGGATTATTCTGAAGGAAATTTCTTCAACTTTTTGAAGAGTCGTAGCGCCCATATTAACAGTCTCATACATTTGTGGATGCATTTATTCGAAAGAACTTCTTTTTGTCTTTTAATATGTGTCAAGAAAATGTTGCATGCCTGCAAAAGTGCAGACGGAAAATGTAATTTAGCAAAACTACATTTTGAATAATTTGCTAAAATCATTTTTTTAGAAACGGTTAGAAACGTTTAATTTCTTTATATTTTTATCGCTATTTATGTTTAAAAAGATTTTAAACATAATTAGTTAATTTTATTAATTCATTTTCTTATTGTTTAGTGGCGCCATCTAACAGTAACCTATAAGACTGGGGTGCCCTAACATTCTTTAAAGCATTTTAAATAGTGACTCTTAAACGTAAGTTTATTTTTATTCTTTTTTTATTATTTTTCTTCTATTTCTTTTCTTTCTTGTATCTTGTACATAGAAAAGTTTAAAAAAACGTTCTTTCAAAATTCAATTTCTTTAAAGTGAGGTTACCAATAATAAGTGACCCCCCTCCCCAACAATGAAAAATTTAAAATCGCCTATTTTCCAAATTTTACTTTTGGTTTGGGAGAGTACTTGCATGAGGAGGGGGACTCCCCAATTGTTTCCGGAGACTCCAGGAATTTTTGTGCTTCAATTAAAGAATAATAATCATATATTGACTCAACCTTGAATTTAACACGTTTTTCAAAGATGGATAAATTTAGACATAAGACGAGGTCATTCAAGTTTCTATTTTTTTTAAATACAAACCTAAAAACGGTATTAATGAAATAACGAAATGATGACGTATTGATACAAATTGAGAATTAATTACACCTCTGCTTGTCACAGAGAAAATCATCGTCATTGGTAACACAAAAAGATCTTGCTGGTTGCCTACTACATCGGCTCATCCTAACTCCTTCCCGGGTTCGCGTCCACCGCGCTCCCCGCAGTATGAAAAAGCAATTAACCCCACTTTAATACCTATAATGCCCAACCCTATCTCTCACATCGGCCTTTCAACCTTTTGCCCGCGTTTGCCATTTGCCCGTGGCCGCTCAATCGCCGTCGTCGGCGCGGCGGCTTCATAGATTCTCCTCTTTGCTCTCTCACTGTGTGGACGATTACGCGGTAATCAATTTAGATTCTTCCCTTTCCTCTTTTCCCTCCTGTTTTTCCCATCAACCCAGCGCCCCCACCTACAAACAGCCACTGCGGACAACTTGCGCTTTTGTAAAACCCTTTCGTCCTGCGCCTTCCACCAAACCCGCTTTGCATCTCCATATCATCTTTCTCCTGCTGCTCAACGGTGGTTACAACCGAAGGAAACAACTCGGAAAACTATAAAAACAAACTGCCCTGATACATTCGCTGCCTTTTAATCCTTCCTTTACGAACCCTTAACATAACCTCGACTCAATGACAAAGGCAAACCTTATCGTTAACCCATTATCGTATTACTTAATCCCTTTTAGAGGTGCTTCGAAACACCCTGTACTCTGTTAGCAGTAATTTGCAGAAGTAGTCACTGTACCGGAAACTAGATGGAAATAGTTTTCCACCTAGTAACTGTCGTGTCGAATTAGACCTGTGTTTCCCAAACTTTTTGACATTTCCTAATGAGTAACAAAGTTTCGTTAAGGTCGAACTGACTCCAATAATTATGATAATATTATCAT
>WSZQ02089532.1:2706-15786 GCA_019419845.2 Weissflogia rhopalogaster | reverse complement strand
TATGTTCTATCTTTCTTACTTTTGTAAACTCTTTCAAACCTTGTGAAAATATATAGACAAAAACGCATTGTGCGCGAATGGGCGTTGAACGGCGCGACACTGGATATAACGGCTGGATAATAGCCATCTGCACTTTATTTTCCTTCACAAAAAGAGTCCTTCAATAGGACAATCTCTGAAAATCCTCCCACGAAGGATCTACCAACATTCTCAAAAGGTCCTCCAACCGATCAGCTAACTTTTTCCATGGCCCTTCGAACCGGATAGCCAAATCTATCATAGTCCTTCGAATCGGGGAAAGATTGTTCAACTTTACGGACGTTGCGCAAATAATAATCATGCTCGTTGGAGATTTTTGAGATGAAGGTAGATACTCTAAGTGGTTAGTCCCAATGTAAATCATATGGACTTGCGCAGTAACCAGTCACGCTTATTCTCAATTCTCTTTTGTGCCAGCTTCACCATCAGGTAGACACACGCATGTTTACTTCTTGGGTGGGGGAAGGTTTAGAAATCGTGTAACTCAACTACTGAACCCCTGTCGACCTGTATCTTTATTCCATCATAACTACTATTAAAATAAAGATTTCTAAAATGTTCTTCTTTGTTTAATAACCATTTTTCCTCGTGAAACATCATCTAAGAATAGAAAAATCTAAAAATACGAAGCATGATCATATTTGTTGGACATATCTGTAGATTTTAGACGGATTTGGGTTAAGGAAACACAATATCTGGAAATGATGAACGTCTTGCATGCATCATGCATCATTCGACATGTGCCATGCTGGTTTCGCCCGGTTTTTCCGCCCCACTTGTGCGCGAACGATTGAAAAACCGCCATCGGAGCGAGCTCGGAAATCGAACGTTCGGCAAAATTACAAATCTTCGCCGATCTTGTGATCTGTGCGATGCAACATCCTTCCGCCATCGTTTCCCAACGATATTCCATACAATTTCGGAAGGAAATATTTCACTTATTGGACTCATCGTTTTGCATGTTGCATGTTTGATGTCAATCTTAAACCGAAACCGACAAAAACTCAAAAAAAGAACCAACAACGACCAAATGAGCACTAAAAAACGGAAGCTAGCATAAAAAGAAAATAAACAAGGTAGACGATATGAAAAATATATTTATTGACGCTTTGAGTAATGATACTTTTGATGGAATTAATTGTCAGAGGAGGATGGGCGAGAGGGTGGGGGTGTGTGTGTGATAACAAAGCATTTTGGGCAAAATCGCCGACGCCACCGACGATAACGAAAGCGTGAATGCGATATAAGAATGAAATTTGGAAAGATGTTATTAATTATCGCTGGGTAATTAATCATTTTGGGATTTTGGGTGTTGAATCCATAAATCTTTCTGTTATATCTACACATTGTTACATGTGACAATAAATTATTAATTAACTATGTACTTAAAATGTTTATATCATTAGAAAATGGAGGGGGGCCCCTTCATAAAAAATAAACCTTCATCTGTTTTATATATTTTTGTTTATTTTAGTGGGTCTTTTGTTATTTAACGGGAGGCACCCCTCCTTAAAATATATTTTTATGGGAAATTATTATTTGTTAGTTTTATTGAACGCGTAGCCTAATTTAAAATATTTTTACGGGGGGTAATACCATACCCCCCTCCACATATAAAAATAAAAATGTTTTTCTTTGTATTATATTTACATGTAGGTACAAGTGATAATAAATTATCAAATTATATATTTACAAAATAGAAAGAAACTTTCAGCGGATGAACAAATAGATACATAGAGGAAAGAATTTAATTTGATAGGGTTTAATTGGATAGGCGGACATAAATTGCTAATTAAGATTGAGCGATAAGATACATGTGGAGGATGGCAACGTGAAAATGGGGTGGAAAAAGCTTAAATGACTTTATCAAGAATTTAGACACCCGGCAGCGAAAAACCACCTGCTTCAAGATCAATTTGGGAGATATTTCAAGGAAGATTCGAAGGATTTCTGGTTTTTCTTCAATTAATTTCCTAGTTTTATGGATGAAAAACTACTTATTTAGACTTAATGAATTCAATGTTATATTTAGAAGTGGGGTTATTATTATATTGTAGGTTTTAACCATCAATTTTCTTTGTAATTGCTTTGTCTGATAAAGGCAGACACTCTAACAAGGTGATTTGTCCTAATGTAAGTTATTTGGATTAGTTTTAGGTGTAAGGACTGGTCAGCCTCTTATTATCTATTCCCTTTTGTGCCAGCTTCGCCTTCGCGTGGAACGTAGAACTGCACATATTAACTTTTCGGAGTGGGGGTAGGTCTAGAAACAGTGTAGTCCAACTACTGAATTCAATGTTAAAAAACTATTTTGTAAAAAACTAACATAAGAACGGTGTTTTTACAAATTTGAAAAAATGAAGAAATACATTTAAAATTACGAGCTAGCCAATACGAAACAAAAAAAAACTACGATATTTTGTTAATTCTCATCTTGTCGAGTTTTGCGGCTGTTCAAATTTGCGTTCTTATTTGGATGCGTTTTAGGTGTGAGGATTGGTCACCATCTTATTTTCTAGTATCTTTTGTGCCAGCTTCGCATTCGCGTGGAACGTAGAACTACATACATGAACTTTTTGGAGTGGGGGTAGGTCTAGAAATCATGTAGACCATCTACTGAATTCAATGTTAAAAAATTATTTTATAAAAAACTAACACAAGAACGATGTTTTTAAAATTTTGAAGAAATGAAGGAATAAATTTAAAATTACGAGCTAGCCAATCCGAAACAAAACAAAACTAAGATAATTTCTTAATTCTCATCTTGGCGGGTTTTGCGGCTGTTCAAATTTGCGTTATTTATAAATTCAAATGAATTTTAATAATACGCGCACGTTTCGTATTTTTCAGCGGCACATGCATATTCAAAGAAAGAAAACCCCTTTGTTCGCAAAATTCCAGGACGGGCGCACTCGCTTCATCTCCTCGAGGTCGTTGCGACGAGGCGGCGTGGCGTGACGTAGCCGGCAGTGAGTTAATAAAAAATTCATGTAATCTTAACAACAGGAAGGATTCGCCAGGGTGCTGCTGCTCATAAAGCCGCGTGGACCTTTGCACACGAGCGAACGCTTGATTCTTCTTTTTTTCTTTCTGCTGCTGCTGCTCTCCCTGCTCGCTTTGAGCGCGCGTAACTTTTGCCGTTTGTATTGTGCGCCCTGCACATCTTCAAGTTTGAATTGTGCGCGAAAGTTCAAGAAATAAATTCCTGCGTTTCTAGGTCCAGAATCTGCATAGGCGAGTCGAAGGAATGTATAAAAGCACGCCACCGAGTTGGAGAGCCACACGCGGACAAACTCGCGGCAAGAACGGAGGGAAAAAACTTTCTGCATACTTTAAGTGCATACTTAATTATGTGGATAAAAGTGTCTGAGGAAATTAATTACTTAGCGGTCGGGGTTATATTTCAACGTTTTATTATTAATGGATAGTTGAGTTGAAAAGGAGAGAAAGAGGTAGAGTAAATTGGGTTGGTCATAGCCGGTTTGAATTGTTTTAATGAAAGATGGAATGAGTTATGATAGTCACGTGTCCAATGGAATGGTAGAGTGTTTATTTTATGGGAATGTTGAATTCACGTTTATAGGATAAGAGTAGTGAATAGTCTCCATTTTATTCTCTTGTTTCTTTTGGGCTTTCATACGTATGTTTAATTCTGGGGTGGGGATAGGTCTAGAACCTTCATATTTCAACTAAAACTTCATACGCACAACGAGTATGAAAGTCCCCTTCTTATTAGCTCTTCTCTTTTGTTCGTCTTTCGTCTTTTACGACTAAGTTTGGACAGAGTGAGCCTAGAAAAATAGCGGTTATAGGTTACAGGGGCCGGTGAAGGAGCAAGCCTCTCTTGAACTGCGATCAAATTGATCTATTGCTATGCCCTAACTGCTTGACATGAAAGAAGCCCTAGGTTGTGTATGAACTTTTCATCATCCTTGGTTGATAATCCACCCACTTTCTAGGCTAATAGGAAGTCTTTGCCAAGGAGGTTGGATCTCAAAGATTATGTGCTCGGACATCTCTACGTCTCTGTTTCATTTGACTCTTTTCCCATCTTTTTCAGATGATTCCTTATGACACAATGACATGTTAGGAGTCCAGTGAATGTTTTTAACTCGTTCCGTGATAGTTCGAGTGCCTTTAAGTTGTTATGAGATTTTAGTAGACTTTTGTCTGCCTTATACGGTGATTATTTTCCCAATGTTTGGGTCTTATCTCCTCTTCCATCCATCTATGGTGAGCCAACAAAAGCTGGTCCAATGAACTTGGTCCGTGCCTATGTCTAGGTTAGTTAGTTTAAATACCGCGTAGCTTAACAAACTAAATCTCAGTCCTATCTTCTTTATCATTTTGGTATTAGGATGGATCTAGAACAGGCCTGGGCAAATGGCAAATGGGCAAAATATATGATCCGACATCTTTAACAAAAACTATACTTAAAGTTAGACAAAAAAACTGTATGGCCCGAGGTCAAATTTTCATCTGCAATGTGGCCCGACCATCAAAATATAGAGCCCTGGTCTAGAACCTTCGCACCTAAACTCAAATTTCGTATGAGTATGAATATCCTCTTCTTCGCTCTCTCTGCCTTTCAATAGATATTCGTTGTTTTAAGAAAAATCCTGAATTAAATATCTTTGAGTTTAAGAGTGGGGGAAGGTTTAGAAACAGCCTAGCTACACTACCTTTTATTACAGTATCAAATTTTTGTAGCCACTCCGGAATTTACGAATATACCTGATGCTATAATATCTAAGGTCCTAAATTTAGTATGATTTATACTCTCCGAACTGTTGCACTTTTCCATTTTCTCCTAGCAACACCAACACCTTAATACATTTCCTCATTTCACACGTGGCTGAGGCGGCTGCTGAACACATCCGCACGCTAATATCCTTTCCGCGCGCAAATTTTTTACGCCTCTTGGCGCACGAAAGCCAAATCTCTTTATGCAAAAAAAAAGAAGCATCGTTAAAATATGAATGCCGCCAACACCACCACACCACCTCTACGAGCATCCTCCGTAAACGCAGAAGAAAAATTATTTTTATAACCGTATCATAAATTATTAAGTGCGTAATAAAAGCGCAGTGGAGCATAGACGGGAATCAATTTCGATGTTGCTGCCTACGGCACCTTTCTTGGCCGCCTTCGCCAAAGCGGCATCTATCTACAGGATGTTCTGGAAAATGGTTGGACATCCTTTGTGCGGTCACAATATCAAGAGACCATCAATCCACGGCAAGTAGTTAAGGGGTACAGGAATATATCTATAGTTTCAGGCGTATAGAGAGAGGACGGGTATAAAATATGGCCGGGCAAATGGATGAAATGCCGAATGGTTGAATAGGCTCGCAGGAGAATAACGGTCCGATGGTAGGAGGCTCGTCCCTGGGAGTGCCGGAATGACCAGGGACCACTCTCGGGCATGAAAACTATAAAAAGATCTATGTTGGGACGTCGTCGGTCAGTGAATCTATGGGCTATAAAACTTCCAATAAATGCAAAGTACTCTGCATTATTAACGTACCACTACACTCGGGAGACAGGACAAATTTATTTTAATATTTCTAAGTCGAAACTTAATAACTAATTGTTGCTATTGAGAGTATTTTTTAGTATTTTCAAAAAAAAGTAACCTCAAGATTCGCCTAATAAACTGGTCTGATTTTTATAATTGACTGCGTTTTACTAATTCTCTGTTCTGTTTTGTGCGATCATTCGCCGTCTACTAATACGTGAAGTAACTTTTGGAGTGGGGAAGGACTTAGCATTTTACTCATCGTCTCGAGCACGTGCAGTGTTTAGCCAGCAGTTTTAATCGGACTTCTGCATAGGACTACATTGTATAAACAATTAGCAATTGAATATTTTCTTAATCTCCAATGATAGTGCCGTTATTACGACGTTTAGACTCAATAGATAAAGTGATATTTGTTAACTTTATTTCATGGTCCCACGGCTTTGAATGTAATAAATGACAAGTTATCTTGCAAAAAATGGTTTTTACTAATAATATTCATGATAATATGCGCCATAAAGACAAATTTGTAAACTTTTGGTGAACAAGTTAAGCAAAGAATATCCACACTTATTCTCGCCTCTCGGTTATGTCCTCATTCGCGCTCAAGAGAGTCCTACTAATATGTTAGAAGTTTTACTAATTCTCAGTTCTCTATTGTGCGATTATTCGCCGTCCATTAATACGTGGAGTAACATTTGGTCCTGGGGGCATTTTACTCGTCGCCTCGAGCCTCGAGTCTCGGCACGTGCAGAGTTTAGCCAGCAGTCATATTCGGACTTCTGCGTAGGACTACATTGTCGAATCAATTAGCAATTGAATATTTTCTTAATCTCCAATGTTAACAATATTTGTTAACTTTATTTCATGGTCCCACGGCTCTGAATATAATAAATTCAAGTTATCCTCCAAAAAATGGTTTTTACTAATAATATTCATGAAAATATGCCCCATAAAGACAATGTTGTAAATATTTGGTGAGCGATTTGAGTGAAGTATGTCCACACTTGTTCTCAACTTGTTTGTGCCGATATTCGCCCACAAAAGAGTGCTACTATTGCCTTAGAAGGTTTGGGGAGGGGGTATGTCTATAATCTTCATATCTCCACTATATTTTTTTACCTTTAATACTTGCTTGGCTTTTACCTAAATATTCCCTAAAAACACAAAACACAAAAATATATTTTTCATGAATATATTTCGTTACTGCTCATCAGGGAACAATTCCAAAACATTTTCTTTCATCTCAAACCATGAAGAAAAGAAAATTTTAAGAAATTCTAAAAAAAAATAATTTTCTTCTAGAAATTTCCTATTATCTATTTTCATTTTTCTCCCTCTTATACGCAAAACTTTAAAACCAACGAAATTTGATTGAAAGCGATAAATGTTTAATGTATCTTCTCGCCACGTGGCACGTGGGATTGCTTTCGGGTGGATGTGAATTCATGCACGTGGCGCAAAAATTCGATTAAGTTATTGCGCTGCCATCCTCCCCACAATCCCCTTCCCTCTTCTCGCCTTCTGCCTGCTAACGGTCCACACGCCATGCGTCCCTTTTCCTCAGTTACACACTTAGCGTTCGAACAAATTGTGTAACATAGTCAAATGTTGCCGCTGAGAGTTTGGGAGGCGATGTGCGTAGGGATGGTTGGGCTGTAAATGCAATGAGAATGCGGGGAAGCATTAAATTCCATTCCATTCGATTTGTTCAATTTGTTCGATTTTACTGCCTGCTGCCTTTTTTCTTGAAGGGACGCTTCGGACGAAATACGTTCAAAGCCATGAAGTTCTAGACGTTTTAACAGAGTATATCTTTTTTTTTTGCTTCGTTTTTACATGGGTGAAAGTGAAAATATTGAGAAAGTGAAAATGTTTTGATTTGATTTAAATAAATTTCAATAAATATAGGTGAAATATCTTAGTAAATACATGAATAAGACAGGTAGTAGCCGTGTAGGTGGCTGGGTATACGTCGCACTTATTCTCCATTCCCTTTTGTGCGGCTATTCGTGTTTTTATGAAATTTTTGGAGTGGGGGAAGGTCTGGAAATTGCATACTTCAACTACATGTTCTTAAATTTATAAAAATACCTATGACTTTGTAAATATTTATGTTTTTGATTCAATTTTTTTGGAAACTTGTTACATAAATTGATTTTATCGAAATTACCTATTCAATTAAGTTACATACCAATTTACTAACAAGCTAGAACATTAAATTAATTACCACTAAAGAGTTATTCACCTAATGAACAAAAATGATATTTAAAAATACTTACATTTACGATGTTAATCAATATCTGCAACAAAATCAGTGAAATTAATGGTTTTAATACCTAACATAATGTAGTTAATAAATACAGAATAACCAAATATTGAGAAATTATGCTTCACAACAATCGACAAAATAGTTTCGTCTAGATTCGTCTAGTTTCGTTAGTACAACATTGATGAATTTAATTAAACTAAGAGGCATCCGTCAAGTGCGAACTAAATCCTGAGCACGCAATTTCCACAAGTCGAGCGCTTGCAGTATTACATTTCTTACCAAAATATTGGACGTTCTCGAGACGCAGACAAAGGACCAGAATTTCCTTACAAGTTTCATGACAAAAGTGTCTTAAAAATGATCTTACTCTTCTATTCTATTGTCTTTCGTGCCACATAATTTAACAGGCAAAATGCAGATATTTTTGAACGTTTAATTTCTTTCATTAAAATTTTTAATTTCGTAATATAAAGAAAGTGGTTTATTGAGAATTTTGAAAAGTGGAAGAGGATAAACCCATAAGAGCATATTAAATTCAAAAAAGATTTTTGGAGATAAATGCAGAGCGCAATACCCGTAGGGATCTTAATGTTTGACACCCTCGCGGTTATACTTTATATTACAGGGTTCATCGTTCATGATAGGATGATGTGGCAAATCCAGTCGTATTATCCGGGATTATGCTGCACGTTAAATATATGGCTACGCATAGAAATAACTCGTGGAAGAATCGTCAAACTCATATGAAACTTTTTCGATTTTTCCACAGGATGTTTTTAAAAATATATATGAATTCATACAGAAATGCATGTAATTGTGTGCAGTATGGAAGTAGCTGAGAAGAAGCTTGCTCCTGCGAGAAGTGGGGCCGAAGTACAAGGGCTCAAGGTCAGGAAGGGCGCAGGATTCAACAAATATATTTAGGTATACTGGTGTATGGAAGGAGCATGTAAGGGGGGCGCAAGGAAGAACCAGGTGAGGCTGTATTCTTTAATGGAGATGATAAAGCCCTATTCTTTTATGAAATCTAATAATTATTCTCTCTCTTACTTACGAGCTTCCTTCTTAAGCAAAGGCAAGGAACCTGTGTTTCTCGGTGGTTCGGATATCGTACCATGTTCTCAAATACAATGAAACATTTCCGTGTGAGAAACCTTCCGTATACGGAATCCTGTATAAAACAACTATCTATTACAGAAGTATTTAGGAGACATTTTTCCCCTATGATTAATACACTCACTAACGTTCATATATTCATCCGAGATTAAAGAAGTTGGAAGAGAAATAGGAAAAACCTTGAAACTCTCTCAAACTATGAATGGTTATGCGTCGACCCATGTCTCGGCAGGGATTATCCTTTTCAAGTCGGCGTTAAACTATAATACACGCCGCTTACGAGCTTACGCAGGGACGCTCTATGAATCCTGCGACGATGGTGGACAGTCTGCTTTCCTCTCCATCGCAGTTTAATGTATTTCCTTGCCTGATTTATATACGCAGCTCTACCCCTCATTCTCCCTCAATCCTACCTCGTAGACTTGCAGACACTTCTAGCATCGTTACGGAAAGCCTTGCTTATCCTCATTCCGCCCATTTCTTCTCCACTCCATCCTGTCCAAACCCTGCTGCTCTGCCGGTCATTGCAATTCTGAATAATTCCAAGTTTTCTCCAGTTACGCTTTACGATGTGAGTGTCCACTTTATAAGACGGAATACACGTATTTCCGGACTGCAAAGTTTAATGACGTTCCACTTAAATATGGCCGCCGCACATCCATTCCTGCTACGCGTTTCTTAACACAAGTTCCGCGTCGACTGCAATACCAACCAACACCAGCGACGTAATAAATTGTGAATCGTTCCACATGACGCTCGGAGTCTTATCTTTATTATGCGAGGGTGCATCAACATTGCGAGGGGGTGGCCTTGCCGGATTCCTGCGGGAGTGTCTGTAAGGAGTCCTAAAGAGTGCTGAAGTACGTGGATGCGTTCCATAATTCCTGTAATACTTGCGACTATGCATGTTGAGTGTCTGTGTGTATGTTTCTTGACGTATGTGTGTGAATGTGTTGTTGTGTATGTTTGATTGTGTGTGTATGTGTGTGTGTGTGTATCTGGGTGTGTCTGTATGTGAGGGGGAAAAGATGTGGGCGAAAGTTATGAGGTAATGAAATCTCGCTCCTGCGAAGAGGGTGAGAGTGTCTTCCTGTCGAATTGTGGCGCCGTTAGTGGGGGAGAGCAAGCCAGGGGATGATGGGATAAAAGTGTACCGCAAGTGCAATTCAAGTGAGGGTCGGATGCGGTGCCGGCGAGCGTTCGTACGATTCGAAAAACGTGCACATTTCACTGGATAAACCTGGATGTAAAGTTCTTGAGCTGTTTCTAAACATTCAGGGAGAAGTGTACAACTATATGAGGGTGCAAAATAGATGCAAAAACGGGAAGAAAAAACCTTTCATATAGAAAAAGAAGGCATATTAGAGTTTTTTTTTTGAATTAATTTAGTTTTAGAGGTACGATTATGTCTCCCAACATAACCTCATCTCTTTTTTGTGCTATATTTGTCGAAAATTTGAGTGGGGGTAGGCCTAGAACGTGCTTACGTACACTATGCTTTATAACCTACTTGTAAATATGCGACTAAGTCACCCGACATATTCTCGTCTCCCTTTTGTGTGGCTATTCGTAGAGTTTTGGAGTGGGGATGGGTCTAGAAACTCCATCCATCCACTACGCTTTATTAAAATAACACATTTTTAATTTCTCTCTAATTACACTAATAATAACGTTTTTTTTCGGTGATTTTTTCATGATTTAACTTCAGTCAGTTTACCCAAAAATATTCTTATAGCTAATATTTTACAATACTAATTCCAATACAAAGTTTGAAAAATGTGTAAAAAGATTTTTTAAATTATTTAACCCAGTTTTTAATATTTTTTTATTAAAATTTCCAATGTAAAAACTGAGTGAAACTCAGGGAAAATCCTCAACATCACATTTTCGAAGGTGCGAAAACCGTAGTATAAATTTAATCATTCTCACGCTCTGGCAATCGACGTATTGCTTTTATTCACCGTGGCACTGATTGATTCAGAATGTAATTAAAACGGTGTTCGGCCGTCTAATACCTGGAAGCGCCCAAGTTTCGGCATGCGTTCGCCATTCGCCAACGTTCTGCGCTGTATTGAAAAGTTTCGCCTTTCATCGGCGTCGGCGAAACTTTGTCAGGGGGCCCCTGGAAATTCGTCCGACTTTCGGCCCGTGTTGCGATAATCGCATTTTCGGTTTCACACTTGGGAAATTAGTTCCGAGGGAAATATTTTAAATACTTTTACGCCCGCACCGAGATTGTCATTTGAATTGAAGTTTTTTTACTTGCGCTGGCGACGCGCGACGTTCTTTGGATTGACAGGGAAAGTTTCGCGTAAAGCGACAAATAATTACAACTTTGATTGTAAGTTGAGATTAATTTGTGATGGGTGGCAGCTGGTTAAATCTTGCAAGAGAACAATAGGTTTTCAAGTTGGAATAAGTTAGGTAGAGGATCGTTGGTTAAGAAGAAAGAATGAAGGAGTGTGATGCACTGAATTGAGGTTAAGAGAAGGGAAATACCAATCTTGTTGGTAAGGAATGAAGGGCTAGAATGAGGAGATTGTAAGGATTGTGGGCGATTTACGGTGAAGTGTTACGAATCGCAAATTACTTGTAAATTAGTGCAAATAGTTTGGTTGAGATTAGAATAGTTTCCAAAGGTAGGAGAATATAATTAAGGACTCCTAAAACGAATTTGTAGAAAGATCAATTGAAATATATGTTGACCAAATATACTAAAGAGGATTGTTTAAAGACTTTGAAGAGAAATCAAATTTTACACGTGGAATTAAGTCCCCCAACTTATTCTGGTCTCCCTTTTGTGTCACATTCGTTGAGAATTAGAGTGGGGATGATTCTAGCAACTGCCAACGTCCACTACACTCTTTTGTGGCACTGAAACTTGACCTCTATAGGCTTGACAATAAAGTTGGCATATTCTCTATTTTCTTTTGTGCGATCTTCTTTCAATAATGGATTGGGGTTAGGCCCAGAACCTGCATACATTCACTACGCTTACACCTCATAACAAAGTGCGTAGTTCTCAAGGTTTTACCAGAGTATGTGAAAAATATAAAAGTTTCAAAAGCGAGGAAAATATGTAAAAAGAGTTTAAACATTACTAGCTAACTTTGCCCAGTTTAATTGCAGTATTTCCAAAGTCTTTAATTGCAAATCGCGATTAATTTCTTTTCAATTGATCTAGAAAATGTCAAAGCATTTTTATCTCGGTACAGGAAAAGTCTACATCTGTGCAAATTGAAATTAAAATTGAAAATGTCCTATCGAGACCGACTCCGTCTTTTCCAATCCGGCAATTTCCTAACGCAACTTTGTCTCCGGCCTAGGGAGTAGTCCCTCCTCTTCACTTCTCTTTTCTTCTCTGCTTTGCCCTTCTCATCCCCTCATTTTTTTCTGCAGTTTTTCTAATCGCCCACCACTCATTTGAATGCATTCATTTGAATTTATAAATCAACCCTTGGATAAATTGCCGAAAATCGTGCTAGCGCCGCGCCTAATTCAATTTTTCATATTTTCATTTCCGATTCACATGCTGTTCATGCTGCCGCCTTCAGTTCTATGCCGCCGCGCCGGCTGTACACCGCCAAACGGTGGCATTTTTCTCAAATTTTCGCAATATTTTAAAGTGCAGCCGCCCGGTAGACTGTCTTCGTCTTATTTCACTCGACGCTTGATTTATAAGTGCCATGTCTCTTTTAAACTTGCCTCCTTTTTGCTATGGCCGCCTCCACAGTCGCTTTCTACCACCACCAACCACTTACTACCACCAGAGAGTTTCGTTGCTTTATTCCTGCGTCTCGTTGTTTTAGTCCTGCGTCTCGGTAGCGGCGGCACTGCGTTTCACTGGCCTTTGTAACGCAGGCTGTGCGAGGCTATACGAAGCGGTGGAGGCGGTGCGAGGTGGTGCGAGACTCAGCGAGGCACATTGTGTTATTAAATAAGTGTGAAACGAAGCGTTGTTAATGCGAACAGTCTGTTGGAAATTTAAGTTTTCGACAAAACGACGCAGGAACTTGAAATAAGAGCCGAAAAAAGTCGCTCGCGAGAGAAAAATATGAGGATAAACGGCATGAAACAGACGTCGATGCAATTCCATTTTGTTGAAACATGTACCGTACGTGTACATCTACCTTTG
>WSZQ02089510.1:0-14139 GCA_019419845.2 Weissflogia rhopalogaster | reverse complement strand
CATAATAGTAATAATTTTATATTTGTTTATTTATATTGGTTTATTTATATTTGTCTATTTAATAGTAATAATAATTTGCGACTCATACTAAATGATTTCTATCTCACCCGTCAATGGAAATCAAACAAGAAGGCTTGGATGAAAAGGCAGTTTGAAGAAAGGGTCACTTCTTAATTTTGCCCCAGTTAAAGTTACAGAGTTATGCATTTTATGGCAAAAATAAGTTTTAAACACACTAAATCAAATATATTAAAATAATAAATGATGGCATCCCCGTATTAAGATTTAAATCAAAAAAGTACGTGGATTAAGAGGACAAACTTTGTTATAAAATAGTTTCCAATCTGCATGTACGGATTATTGTACGGTTCGATTCCTCATTAAATATAGAAATGTCTAGTTTTAGGTTTTTAATTTTTTTTTCATATTTCCCTTATTGCTAGGATTATAAATCATACACCAATCGATTTAGCGTGAAAATATCTTCAAACTCCTAGGGCAGTTTTTTATTTGATTACTTAGAACCGATATTATAACTTATGAACGTTGAGTCTAGTATCGTCGATGAATTCACTGACAACTTTCATGAGTTGTAATATCGGTTCTAAGAAATCAAATGAAAAACAGTCTCAGAAGTTTGAAGATATTTTCACGCTGAATCGATTGGTGCCTGATTTATAATACTAGGAATACGGGAAATATGAAAAAAAATGAAAACACTAAAACTAAACATTTCTCGGAAAAGACGTTACTTGACACGATAAATATCTCAATAATTACCCAACATTTAGGCGTAAATGTGCATATCAAAACAAACTATATTTAATGAGGAATCGAATCGTAACAGAATGGATATTCTATAACATACAGATTGGAGAAAAAGTTTGAATTTCTTGTTTTAGTTCCGCATTTTGCCGCTCCTCGGTTCTCTTAATGTAATACAAATGTTTCCACACTCTCAGCGTTCGGAAAATTCGCCTTTCAGTGCATACACACGAAAAATAAATAATTTCAATGCAAAATTCTACCAAAATAAAGTCTAATTGTAAATAACGCTAAAATAACCAAAAATATTTAGAATATTTGATACGCTTGTCAGCAAGTGATTTCATGAGTAAATTATTACTTGTCGCCACTATACTGACTGTAATAAAAAAGTAGATAACGATACATTATTCATAATGTTGCATAGTTCATTTATCATTGAATAATTAACAAGTCATGCGTATTGTCACGTATCTCACAACATATAATATCAGAGCGTCGAAAAGCGCTCCTGTTTTGAGTGCACAACAATAAACTAAATTGGCCAGAAATGTATTAAAATTTATCATCAAATTCGAGCGCCGCACTACTGGAATTCGCCCAGCTTTAATCATTCCATGCAAATTCATTGCTTCCATGAAATGAATCACGCAATGTCAGTGCATTTGCATAAGTTGCATTTCGACGTATTTCGCCAAATGGTTTGCAGCAAATGCTCGAACAAACACATCTGATACGAAGTGCGATAATTGATTTCGCACAAACGAATTCATCCAAACGTATTTCAACAAATTCATCCATTTTAACAATTCTAATAAAGTATCACAGGCACTAGGTAAACAGTCAACATTGTGAAATGTTAATAGAGATTAAATGAAATCACAGCCGGTGCTGCGCACATTTGTCGAAAACAACACCTTTCTAATTGGTTTAACGTATATCATTTCGACATGAACGTGCCTTCAAAAGCATCAAACAAGCCACAAAATCGACAGTGATCAACAATATCATAATTAATATTCGTACGATACACATCTCTCAATCAAAGGCATCGAATATAAACCATAACAACAAGAATAAAAATAATTTGAGGAAAATATTTACCTTGATATCTGTAAATAATTTCAACAGCGCAATAAATTTTGGATTATGTAATAGTTTCATATTTGTTAATAATATCTTGTCATTTTTTTCTTTCTTCGTTAGATCATTCGATTGCAAATTAACAATTCAAATGTAAATGTTCTTCAGGGCATAGTTTGTACCTACGAAACATTAAAAAAACTTGTTCAATTAATTCCTACCTAACTGCAAAGTCACATTTAAATTATTCTAATCTCGTTTATTACAAATCAACAGCAGTATAAAAAATCGAAACCTTTAAGTTCAGAACTTGTTTACGCGTTTCTGCGAATATAATTAATCGCAGCTGGTACAATGATCGAGAACCTTTGCTGGGCGGATTGAATATTAATTATCTGGTTTCCAGCGGTTATAAATGTTCGCGACGAAGGCTTGGCCCTACTTTCTAGTTTTTATGCCGGTTATTTTCGATTGTGTCAACAACTTGTCGATAAGGTTGGGAGAGCGCCCTAGAAACAAATTTTATATTAACATGTTTTCATATTTTAATAACGGATTTTAACACATACATTCGCTATAATTAGTTTTAAATTAATTGGTATCTTTAGGTACTTTAGTAATACGTTTTGGACTGATCATTTTTTTGTAACGTTTCCTGAAAATGTAAACAGAAGAACCAATTCTCTCATAGTGTTAAATAAATTTAATGTTATTTGGGTTTAGATAAATTAATTCTTGGAACGTTGTAATATACTTTTTTGTTGATAACTATCGACTTGTAGGAATATTTAATAGAATTATCAGTGTTATAATATATTAGAGTAGATATTTGTTGTTTCTGTTCCTTTTTTTTGCTTATTTGCAGAAAAATTCAAATATATACATTTTCCAGAAATTAACAAATATTTATTAGTTATAATTTGTGTTTAAATAGCCCTTTGAATATTTTAATGTACTTTTCGGTTGATAACTGTTTACTTTTCGCAATAATAGAATTATGAAGGTTATATAGTTTTTCTACTCCGAGGTCCCGGGTTCGATTCTCGGTGGTGCATAGTAAAGTGAATTCTTCTTCTTATCAATAGTATTAGCCACTAATCTAACAAGAATTGAATAGAGCTAATGACCATAGCAGTCGATGCTCGGTAAATCAAACAAAAAAAATTAACAACTTCGATTAAGTTATGATCTACACAACCTACCTGTGAAATTACGAGTATGGATATGTTTTATTGTGGTAAATTCATGTTTAGACTTTTACCTGCAAAAATGCTGAGAAGAAGCTACATAACTTATATAATAGTATAGAATTTGAGGACCTGCAGCCACACGTAATTGTTGGAAATTGCGATGTGCATTTCGGGTGCAAAGCATCCATCTGCAGGCATATACTAAATTTTAACTTTACGTGAGGGCGCTATTTATACCAAAATTGTTTCTACCAATGAGTAGTGGGAGAGTTCCTGGGGAAGTTTTCTTACCAGATAAAAGGTAAAATGCCTGAGGATACTTTGCATTCGAAATGCTCATCGCAATTAGCAACAATTACGCTTAGATGCGGGTCCTCAAATTCTGTCCAATCAGATCCACAGTGCAATATGTGTAATTTACATAATAGTAGATTATTCAACAAATATGTAATGCTATATGTAATATAATGCTCGTATGACGATGGCGAGTCACACTCGTAAGCAATGTGCATTGCATGCGAGTTATACAATAAACATTTTCTACGACTATTATATGTAAAAATAATAACGAGTAGATGTAGTCTTCTGGTATCGGTTTATCTGCTGTTAACATTTATAGGTTACGTGCAGTCGCCGCAGAGAGGTCGTGAGTCTGAGAAAACACCTTCTTGGCTAAAACTACATCATCTACCAGTACTATTATGATCAGCCGTAGGTTCTGTAGATCATAACTTAATCAACAATGTTAATATAATATATACATTATACAACAGGAGTAGAAAAATTATTTTAATGGGTGTTATTATTTTTTTTAATCTAACAATTTAAATGAAATTAAATGTTTTAAAATAAAATTGAATGATATATGCATTAATGTAGATTCTAGTGACTATCTTTAACTGTAATTACATAATACCTATTTTTAGACCTTAAATAAATCGGTCCCAAACACAAAAAAAAATACATCAGAACATTTGCAAAACAGTGTATGAAAGCGATATTCATATATCACAATATTTTCTTATTATTTAACTCTGGTAACAACAATAAAAATGAAAAAACAAAACAGATGTGAAAAACATCCAATTAACGCATTACAAGAAAAAAATGTTATTATCATAGAGTTCACACGATATTATTTGACTACAACTAACAGATAACACTAATTTGCTCCGGAGGCAACTAAAAATGTCGAATAAACATAATTCCAAATGTTTGACAAAGCATTTATTATCATCTTCCATTGAGAAATTACACATGTATAACTTTTGACTAATAATTAGTAATTTACGGCTTACAATTAGTACAAATGAATTTGTGAAAAGTGATTAATTAATGGAGAATTTGAATAGAACAAATGAAATTAATAGAACGAAACAGTCACCCAAATAGATACAAACTGATTGGCATATTTTTACAATAATATATAAGAATAAATTAAAGCACCTTTTTCTTTAAATGTATGCAAATGGACTTAAATACGAGTAAACAGAAGTCAGCTGCATTTTTTGTCCGTAATTATATAATCTAATCCTTATTTTAGACCTTAATCTCTCAAAACACCAGAACATTGTGGTGTTATTTTAAATTATACCAGAACGTTAAAAAAGAGTGCACGAAAGCGATATTCATTTATCACAAATAATTAACTCTGTTAACAACCATAAAAGTTAAAATTAACACGGATATTGATAATAAAAACACCCAATTAACACATTACAAAAAAATATTATTTTACAAGAGTCCAGACGATATTATTTGACTACTATTATCAGATAACACTAATTTGCTCCAAAAACTTACTAAATAATCACAATTCTAAGTGCTTGAATAAGCATTTATTATCATCTTTCATTAATACGTTTCAAATGCATGACTTCTGGGTGATAATTAGCAATTTACGACTTACCAAAATTACAAATGCAACAATTACAAGTAGTTGGAATGTAATGCATTAATCGAAAAATTGAAATCTAATTAAGATTACAATAGAAAAAATGAAATTAATAAAAAAAGGTACAAAAAAGTACAAATTTATTGGTATATTTTTATCGACAATAACAATAAATTTAAGCACACTTTTTTCTGTGAATGTATGCAAATGAACGTAAGTACGAGTAAACAGAAGTCAGCTGCATCCCCACCTCAGTGATAAATTGCGTGACTTCTGTCCCGCGCACGCCGCTCGCCGATAAGCGCGTATCTATAAATAAATTCATGTGCGCCGAGCCAATCTGTACAATTGCCAAAGTAATCTTAGACCGTGTGCGACATTCGCCGTGCTCCGGTTCGCGGCTAATCAGCGTTTAAACCGACTCAGTAACGTAACGCTCAGCGGTTTTGATTCAGAAAAGAGCAGACGCAAAAGTGAACTTGACTTTCTTTTAATTAAGTTGATTAATCGTTTTCATCATTCGTTTTTTCTTCTTCTGATAAATACATAATTGAGTTTCTTCGATCGTGCGTGTTTGGCGCATCTTTGTTTTGAAACACGTTCATTTTTACGATCGGAGGAGTGTGCTCTCCTTCGCGTAGTAGACAAGCATCGTCAATGTTACTCATCTGCACGCAGAATAAGCTGGTATTCGTCAAAGAGGCAGCGAAAGGCAAGGGCAAGCCGAAAGCGTTCTGGCCACTCGTGCAGCGATGAGCACTGCATTGAGTATGCAGCATCATGTGACCGCCAATGCCGTTTCGGCGGCGGCGAATAACTGGTCCAGTGGCTTCACCGCCGTCGTCCTGGAGCTGGAGCGTAATGCGACGCTCGGCGCCGGCACCTCCACTAGCCACGCGTGGATCAGCGGGGATCTGATCGGGGGCGTTATGCAAGACATTGCGCGGATGTTCTACATTGTTAAGCCTTCCGAGTCGACGTTTGAACATCCTCATGAAGTGCCAAAATATTTTACTCAGGTAAATAAATTTATATTTCAATATATAAATCTTTTTACATTTATGAAACGATTTTTGACTGAATATGGCTGGGAATTGAACCATATGACACGAAACTAAGTCCGGTTTGTGTAAATGCATCAAATTTGAATCAGAAATAATGAACAAATTTGGTCTTCTGTGGTTAATTTTTATATGAATGTGAATACTACTTTTGAGAAGTTTTGTGTATTATTTGAACATTTTTGTACTTTTTGAAAGATTTTTTTTGCTTTCTTTTAATTTTTGGCGAAAAAGGCCAGAGTAAAAATACAGAACGATGAATTTTATTTATACTCACAAATCTACAGATATTTCAATAATATCTGAAAAGTTTTTATACCAAATTGATTTATACATTGACTGATATACTTTTCTGAAGTTGATGATATCAAGTTTATGATATCAAGAAAAAAATATGTTTGACAACGATAAGTGTACACCTAATTATGACCTAATTGTTCACCTTTGAAGACGTTTATAATCAAATGCATAACATTGACAACAATAATGAATAAATGATTTATGTTTATCAATTAATTTAGTAAGAATATATTATATTTTCGACTAATTTGTACTGAAAATCACGAGCATTTTTGCATTGTTACATTTCCTTATTGAAATATTGAAAAATCTCTGTAAGAAAAAATATCAGAATCATGTGATAACAAAATGATATGGTAGTGTACATAGCGTCTTTTCAATATTTCCAAAGTTTGTGATAGACAGATATTTATTTAAAAGAAAAGAGAACAATGTTGCGTCGTTATATTTTTTATCAAAATAGCAAGAGCAACCCGAAAAACGACATTAGGGTCGTTGTTCTATAGATAGCATAAAATACCGATAGTGGAACAATACTAATCGACGCTTTTGTTATATTCATATCTAACGAGAATCAAGACGATTTATGATAAGAAGAAAGAATAAGATTGTGACGTTAATATGACCAGATAAGAAAACTCTCGAAAATCGAGTCTCCAATTCATTTAGATTAACCCCGATCAATTTTTGACCTTATTCCACATTTCCATTTAAAAATGGCTCCATAAATATAATTAATAACAATTAATTTAAATTCGGATCGTATAAACATCATATGTAATATAGTAATATAATAATACTTTAAATATGATAAACAAATCCATAATATCCATAATAAGTTCAAGGATTGCGACCTTCATCTCGATTTAAAAAAGTGAACAAAATTAAATATTGTTCCTCAGGGCGAATTTATGTTGCGAAGGTACATTCAATAAATTATTTACTTGATTAAGACACCTGCTGTGTCAGATGTTTTGACAAACTTGTTTGTAAACATCTCTACGACGTTATGTTAAGTTCTATTTTTTTCTAATTGATCATTATTGGTTTTACGACTAAACAATTTGCTAAATCTTTGTCACTTCTTTCTATTGCAATGTAACAATCCGTCGAAAATTTTGTTTTTCCAGCAATGATCTGAAATCATTGTCAAGTTACAACTCTTATTGCTTTAATAAGAATTTATTTCGATACTCTGAATTAATTCCTTGAAGCCCTGAAGCTAGAATATTCAAAAATAAAGTATGTTAGCTATTCAGACATTATTTAAATAGAGTAGCGTTAAATCATTAAAAACATGCTTATGTAGATGTTTACGACTTAATTATTCCATTTTTATAATTACTTCTTCTAGATTAAAATTAAACTCGAAAAACTAAAAGAACCTTTGCTGGGCGAAATATATGTATATATTTCAGAATAAATTAATAAGCCGGTTTGTTGTTTGTACAGGCCTGGCCCTACTTTCTAGTCTTTATGATCTTGGAGAACCTTCTCCTATGGTTGGAGCACAAGCCTACGCATCGACTCAATGACAGCATCACCAGTATCAGTCAGGGATTAGTACAAGAATGCGGCAGGTAATTAATTCCATCAAGTTAATTCTATAAACTGAATAACGAATGATTTAACTAATAATAAGATACGGTACTAAACTAGTTTCTTGCATAATTTATTGTTGAAGGCAATGGTCACGTACTGTACTTTGCACTTTTGTACTTTAGACTTTTAGACCTTTACACCTTTAGAACTGAACTTTCAAACCTTGATTTGTACTTCGAGGTCGCCTTCTTTCGATTCACTGCTCTAAACTGGTCACAATCATTTTTCCAGATTGCTAGTCCGTGGAGCGGAAAGTTACACCTACATGTACATCTACGAGCACTTCCGGTTAGTGGAGATGGCGTGGCATGAGCCCTACGTATGGTATTTGGCAGCGATTGGCGTCGATTTCTGCTATTATTGGGTCCATCGAGCCTGTCACGGTAAATAAATCTCGACGAAACGAAATCTGACAAAAAAGATAACGATTGTGTTTTCCTGTGTTTTATAGAGGTTCATATACTTTGGGCACAGCATCAAGTCCACCACTCATCCGAGGAATTCAACCTTGCTGTCGGTTTACGACAATCCGCCCTGCAGGGTTGGTGCGGTTTTGTGTTCTATCTCCCGCTAGCCGTGTGCATTCCACCGTCGCTTTTCATCACCCATCAGCAGTTCAACCTGCTATATCAGTTCTGGATACACACGGAGACGGTCCGTACCCTTGGACCGCTGGAGTACATCTTCAATACACCTAAACATCATCGGGTTCATCACGGTTCGAATATTTACTGCCTCGACAAGAATTATGGAGGTGTCCTGATTATTTGGGATCGCTTGTTTGAGACATTTGCTGATGAGGCTGAAGATGAGGAGATCATTTATGGGTTGGTTTATAATCAACCTTCTTTTAATCCTGCACATTTACAGGTAATATTATGCAGTTTTTTTTAAATATTTATACTTCTAAATGAGGATGTTGTTCATAGTCAGTTCAAGATAACATAACGAACGCTCAGTTAATTTGTATTTTACATTACTATTTACTTACCACATATACTATGTCGTCACGTATAACAGTATAGCAATGGTGGGGGAAGAGGCAGATCCAGCCAACATACTCTAACAAACGAAATACTACTTCTATCTATTTATTTATCTTAAATATAAATCATATTTTTTATAGAAAATCGATATTTATACCCTCTATATATCTTTACAGACATTTTATTCTCACTATGTGATCGAGAAGTTTCTAAGTATGACTACGTGGCATAACCGTTTTGCTGCAATTTTCTACGGGCCAAGTTGGCAACCGGGAAAACCACGTCTCGGACTTGAGGAGGATAAAGTTAAGGTGAGCACAATACATTGCAAGCAATGGGGGCAAACTTTATTTATAGTGTTGGTTTTTACGACTCAGCTGACAGAAATGACAGAATTCCAATCCAAGTTTTCTACAGCAATTTTCACAAATTTGCTCTTTTTGATTTTATATCCCACGGAAATTTTCTCGTTCACTTTCTGTAACTATTTGTTATTTGATTTAGTACTCGCTATCATTTTATCGCTGAGCCTAATATCTTAAATGTCACAGTCTACTCTAGAAACCTCAGAAACGGTTAGATTTTCCTCTGCTTCAAACCAGAGACAGAATATTCATTTATTATTTATGCGACATGGATTTGCACTTATTGGCCTTCGACGTCCTAGAAACGTCCTAAAAACGAATATTGCGGTCTAATTTATTACAATTACGTTTACAACCACCTTCTATTTTGTAAAACAAAGAGTTTTTGTGGTAACGTAGTGGAAACTCGTGGAAAATCAATACAAAGCCATTGGAATAATTGAATTGAAAATGTTTTGTAACTTCCGGTTAAAACCACATTTTCAATTTCTACTTTTCAAGTTTCTATTAGGTGCAAATGAATGTTTAATGAAATTGTATTTTTTGCTATAGGTTGTCGCTAGGGAAAAGTACGATGTGAAATTACCACTCTGGTGTAATGGGTATATTCTGGTACATTTTTGCGTTGTCGTTTATGGTTTCCATGAGCTTGCTGCACGACACGTGGTGAGTACTAAAAGCTTTTAATTTTCTTTGATCATATGCATTCCATTATATTTTACAATCATCGATATCATTCAATGTAGATAGAGCTCAAAGATATAGGTTACATCTCTGGTTAAGGTTAAGTTTTTTTATGATATACATATTTCCTTGCTAGGTGTATATTTTCCCCTTAATTTTAAATATCGTGAATGAATTTTTAACGTGGCAAATAAGGTTGTAAGGTAATTCATTCATCGCGATGAAATAAAGTGAGCTCTCGCTAGGTATATTACAGAGTTTACTACAGGGAGTGGGAGAAGATATAGAACTTGCCAAGTTACTCTAGCGAACAAAAAATTCTTTAAAGTATAGGTTCTATAATACCATAACTGATATATCATTAGAAATATATATACATTACATTCCACAATGCAATCCCTATATTTGCTATTTTTTGAAATTATTAAAATGAAAAAGTTGGCTTGCAATCTAGGTAATTAATTCATTCACAGCACCTAGAATAATTTTCGATGAAAAATTAAAATTAATCGGACAGAGGTATGCCTAAAAGAAAAGGAAGAAATAGTAATGATATTTTCTTAATTTCTGATACAACGTTTAGAAGGCCTACAATTGATGTTTTAAAACAATAAAACACGTCAATTACACACTTTAATGGAATAGAGCAGATATCTCTAAGCGAAGGTGCCACGACATAAGTGCAAGGGGGATACCCCTTCATCGACTCACGAAATTTCGTATTTTCGTAAAAGTACTGAAAATGTACAATTGTTGGTATTTTCCACCACTCTCTGGCTTCAAAAAACCAAGCGTGTCCCCGGCCCTTGTAAAATATTCTCTGGTCATATGCACTTCATTCCGCACTACAATTCCCGAGAAAGAATATAAAGTTATATGATTTTTAAGGTACATTTGTTTACATTTCCAAGCAAAATTTTACAAAATTCTTTAAAATATACTTTTGACTCTTTAGAAACGCTTTAGAAAGTGCTTTAAGTATCCTGTATGTTATAAGGGTTAAGAACCAATTTTCTCATCTATCAACTCTATTTAGAAAATTAGGAGAAAATCACATTTCGAGCCATTTGCAATATTACACGTGTAAATAACTTAGCCTTAGTTCACAATTATACGCCTACTGCCATGTGGTAGGGCAGTAGCGTGCGAAGGGTTTTGTTTACCTGGTCTGCCCTTTCGTGGTCGGGAAACCGGGAAACGCAAGTGGCGGAAATTCGCAAACGCGCGATGAATAATTCACGCGTGCCATGGGAGCCGGCTGCTGCATAATTTCATCCAAACGTTTGCCACTGTTTGAAATGGAAATGTGAGGTCGACAACTTGCAAAAATCTTACAACTACCTTTTGGACTTATTCTAAATCTCATGATTTTTATGAAGACAAAAGTGCGAACACGTGAAAATTGAAAGGATTTGCATAATTTTCTTTAATGAAACTAGCCATGGGACGTTTTTTAGGATTTTGTTATAGGAAGTATGAAGATGTAGTAATATTCATTGTATAATTAATTTATAGAGTTATAAATTATGTGTAATAATATATTTGGATCAAAAATAGAGTTTGAATAATATTATGATTTCTAATTATATCATGTTTAATTAATTATTATCGATAATTTGGGGCAATATTTTTAGAATTTCGTTCTTCTGAGATACATCGTTATATGTAACTTTAAATTTACCTATTACACTGTAATGAAAGTGAACAGATGATGCTTTCAAACGTACCTTTGGATTCTTAAAAAAAAGTTTGATATTTTCATTTTTTTCGATGGCGGTTCACAAGATCCCAGTTTCAATTCCCAACGAATGGATAGGCAAAAAATGAATTGAGCTAACGACAAGGATTACAAAAAGGCATTTCAAATATTTTGTGGAATATTAATAATGTCATTGAAATATACTTAAATAAAGTGAAAATATGATGTTGCCATCCGGACGACTTTTCAGAAACTTTTGTCCCAAAATAGGAAAAACTGATATTCCTAGATTGCAATGTCGACATTTAACAAATTTCTATTTTATTGATATTAAAAAAGTATTGATGCTCCCTTAATTTTTGCGTTAGTACTTTAAAAAAGAATTTCAAAACCTTAGTGAGATATTAATGATTTTAATAAATTACCCTTAAATAAAAGGAAAATATGTTGTTTCCAATCTGCTGACATTTCAAAAACTTTCGATGAAGCTTATAAGTATATTTTTGATATCAAAAATGAATTTCAAACATTTAGTTAGATATTAAAAATTTTAATAAAGTACACTCAATTAAGAAGAAAATATGATGCTTCCAACCGGACGACATATACAAAATCGTCGAAAATGTAATTTGAAATTGATATTATTAGATTGCCCTATTTTCTAGTATTCATATTATCGATTTTAAGAAGTATTTGTATATTGCATAATGAGCATGGAATGGTGCACGTTTCCTCAGGTGTATGAAAAATTGAAGGACAGGCAGAAGAAAAGACATTCCACGCGTTGAACGACTATTTTAAAATAAAATAAAAATTTCTTAATAAAAAGCCATACTGAAATGTGTACATAATGCAACAGGTGTAGAAAAAGTTACTTTCTTAACTTCTGAAATATAATATATGGTGCTTTCAACCGGATGATACCTTCAAGAAAAAAGAAAAAAATCTTAAAAAAATATAAATAATTGACGTTCTTCGATTGAAACATTCCCTATTTTCGATATTATTGATTCCAAGAATAATCTATACAGAAGTATCAAACATCTTTTTAAATTTTACATCCATTATAAACTTATATTTATATAATTCCTAACCAAACCGAACATTTTTATTAAGTAATTACGCAAAACTTTGTCAGTGTTATGTTTAATTAATCAGAAACCAGAGAAAAAGCGTATATTTTCGCAATTCCTCCCCGTAATTTACACAGTTTATACTTTGTGCGAAATTACGCGAAAATCTCCCACAGGACAAAGAGAATATTTTCTTTTTTACTGCGGATTTTCTTTCATTAATGTATTCGGCTAAACTGCTAACATTGTTCTGGCCGCGGGCAGACAATATTTCTTTATTTGGAACATTCTCATATTCCTCCATGCCGAAAGTAACATTTACATAATTTAATTCTAAGTCCTGAAGTATTCCTGGTGGTCCCCAGATACAAAAGACTTTCTGGCAAAGCAAGGCATAATTTTATATTGCAAAATTTACCCGTTTCTGCGTGTTTCGCGATCATTACTTATTGTTGCGTACGAACTCATCATTCATAATTTCATCACTTATTCATGAGGGCAAATTCATAATTCATCATGCATTACGCATATCAATATCAATGTCTTTATTCAATGTCTTATTTACAGTCGATGAATCCCTTCACCCTGCTCACATTCGTGCTGTACATTATTGGATCGCTTACGACAATTGGCATGTTGTTTGAGAACAAACCGCATGCGTGCGTCTTCGAACTGCTCCGTTGTATGATCCTTGTTACGGCTGTTCAACGCTTAGATTTCCCTGATGTTGATTCAACTCTACTTCTTGGAGTCGAGGTCTTCTTCCTCACTTCGGGATTGTTCTGGTTACTGCAGTGTATGAAAGTACTACAGATTACCAAGCATAAGGTACAATAATTTTGAATCGTTAAAATGAATTGTTAATTGTTAATTTGTTAATCTGTTAAATTATTATATATTTAGTGTTAAGATAATGTGATAATTCTAATTGTGATGTATTATTAGATAATTAAGTGTTTAGGTTAAGTTTAAGAAACTTTTATGGTGATTGGAGAATACAAATTTAATTATAAATGTAAATGTTTGTAATATATATTTTTTGTTTTTCGATTAATCCTGGGCGGTCAACGCCACTAGCACTGCGACCAGCTTTGATTTATTGTGCATGAACCAATATAGTATTGGGTCAATAACGGAGATTACATTAGAAAAGGTTAGAATATCCTTGACCGACTTCCCTTTGAATTCAGCAAGGCTTAGCTGCTCGCTGCCTAGCAAAGAAAACCTGAAAATCTTTCCGGTGCTAGGAATGCACAAGTGCAGAGTAGGTGGTTGTTTCCATCTCCGACTTACATAGTCTGCAGCTTGTGGGGTCTCCTTTGCCAATATTGGCTAGGTGGCACAAGACCTCGGCATGTCTTGTCAGTAGGCTAACAAGTAGCCTAATATCGCTTTTCTTCAGCTTTATAATTTCTTGGGCTCTATTGTGTGATACAT
>WSZQ02089488.1:0-11116 GCA_019419845.2 Weissflogia rhopalogaster | reverse complement strand
ATGTAGGAAAGTACAATGTAAGTTTGTACAAGAGGTGGAGGTGTATAAATACGCTGCCTTAAACACAATTAAGTAAAGTCTTCAATTATTCCATCTTCTAGTAATAGAGAAGTCAAGGCTTTGTCTTTGCATTTTAATTATTTATCTTTTTGTAATAAACTAGTTGTAGAGTGTTTATAAAGTTGCGTGATAAGTTTATTTATCAATAAGATGAAATTTCATATAGCTCTCTATGCCACCATGAAAATGAACTCACTCCCAAGTCTAAGTGACGCAACGTTTCGCCCCTCCACGGACTACTCTCTGGAGGTGTATAAATACGTCTCATTCAACCCAATCAAGACAGTCTTGAAGCATTCCAACTTACTTATTCTAATAATCGACGTCGAAATACGTACATGATTTATATTATTAATTGGCTAATGCTACTCGTGCAATGGGGCCTATAATAACTAAAAACCACGAATATGTCCCTCGGGTACGGAACACCTCTCACATTTTGGGTTAGTCACTGTATTTTCCTCCCACAGCACAACACAATGACATCTTCTACATATAAGGGTAAAACATTTTGGTAGCATACAAGTAAAACCTGCGTTAAAAATCCGGTTCAATTCGTGACGTCGTTAGAATAAATCGTCGCTGCCGCCACAGCCGTGACGCTAATCATTACGCTACCGCCTCCTGCTCACCACCGGCACGCCGCTGCTGTTGGTGGCGGTGAACGGGCGCGAGCGGCGGCACCAACATCATCGTAGCGCGCCGTGTCGCGTCGTCGTTGCGTGAAGCGTAAACGTAAACATGCAAAAAGGGGGGAGCACGCCCCCGCGCGCAACAAAAAGCGAACAAACAAATATAACGAATTCGGGCGTGATTTATTTTATTTGACCACCTGCGTGTGTGCGTCGCGTCGCCGTCGTGCATGGCAGCGAATCGTAATTTGCGAATGTTTCACGGTTTCGCAAACGCTCCACGCATCGTCACGTGAATTATATTCGTTGGCGTGGTTTTGCGCCGCGCACTGAGTGTTAAATAATAATTTGGGAATAAATAACAGCTCGTTCTTTTGCAGCGCTCGAAAAATGAAACGAATCGTGAATATTCACAAATTTGTGTCATTCCTTTTTATAATTGATTTGATTAATAAATATCGAAAATTGTGTGAAAATAGGAATATAATAATATCACATATTTCAACGATTATTAGGAATATATTTAGTCATATTTATTTTTGACATTAATCCAAGATAATTCTATATAATGCTATTCTAGTATTAATAGAAATATCATCTTTGATATTTTTGTCAAATCTGCGATGTATAATCTTAATTTATTAATTTATTATGCTAAAATGTTGATTACTTGTTGATATTTATTATTACAGAGAAAATAGAAGTTGTATTTTTTCAGATGCACAGAAAACAAGGTAAAACACAAGACATTATTTGCAAATGTATAAAATAACTTTATACATAAATTATGATTAGATATCTTTCGAATTGACTCAGTATAAATATTATTTTAATTCATCTGAAATAAAATAACATTTAACTTGCTGCTGTTTTGCAAGTAAACTTAATTATTCCACGTAAAAATAACTGCAAAGTTGAATGAAAAATTACGTAAATATTATATCAAAATGTAAAACTTCTTTTGTGCTTCTCGTGTTGATTAATTAATACCCTGTCGGGAAGTCAGTCGGTCTTCTTTTTTAATACACATAGACTATAAAAAATGCACAGAAAGAGACAGCGAGAAAGAGGAGGAGAACGAGACTCAGAAAGAGAGAGAGGTGAAAATGTGTTGGAAAGACAGAGGTGAGCTGGAAAGAGCTAGTGAGGAGAAGAGAGAAAGGGAGACACTTTTCAGGGAGGCCTGTAACTCGAGTGAAAAAACGCTCTGAAATATGAGTCGCAAGTAAACTCTTATTTCAGCAGACGCGCACTGCTGCTGCGCCCACACTTCCACCACCGCACTGCTGCTGCCTGCTCTCGTCTCTCGTCCGCTCGGACCGCAGGACCAAGCGAAGGGTTTAATCCCTTTACCGGAGATTTATGATGATAAATAGACGGCGTGCCGTGGCGGAAAAGGAGCGTTTCGTGTATAATGCGCATACACAAATGCGGAATTGGTGGAGGCGCCGGTAGTGTTTCACTTTGCCCTGAGGCTCTAGCCTGAAGGGTGGAGAGGCAGTGTTTGTTTAAATTGGTAATGTGATCCTTATTTCGACTCTCTTCTTAAAGGCAGTGTGTCCGGTTCTTATTGCATTTGAGAAGACTTATATACTGAAATACAAAAATTTAATAGGTGTCAAATATATTTAGAGATTTTCATTGCGATTATTTTGTTTCAGGTACGTTTCAGCCGATTTTGACTACCACAAACAAATTGAAGTTGCTGAATATTGCGATAAACAGGTACAATTTATGTAATATATTATTGTAGGACGAAATTTTTATAAACATGTTTTCAAAATTCCTTTTCTAAAGTTGGTTTTATTAGAATTCCATTTTTCAAACTTTTTTTTTTCAAAATTCTATTTTTCGATTTTTTTCTTTCAAAATTGTTTTACGTTAAAATTAATTACTAGCAAAATAAATCAATGTTCTGAAACTTTTGAATACCTATTTTTTGAATTGCACAATTACAAAGAAAAACAACAACCAACCATGCAGGAAAAAAAAACGAAAAACGCAAAATTGGAAGCGATGGAAAATATCACGGCAATGAAAGTCGCGAGCGAGTGAAAAGTATGCGATAGATTCATTTGTGCCGTTTATGAATGCATATGCAGGCCGGGTTGGCGAGTCTACTGCGATGACAATGAGGAAAACCTGCGGGAGGCAGTGTGGCGGCGGTGTCGGTGTGGCGTCAGCATCGGTGGAGGCGCCGGGCGGGTGCACCGTGTGCATGTGAATGGCGTCCGGCGCGCTATTGTGCTGATGTTTTTACGATGGCCATCGTCGAGGTGGAGGCGCGCATATTTTATGATTTTAAATTTTTATCGCCACCCTGCCGAGCGGCGCGATGCACATCCGCAACGGTGAATGACCACACATATACCACGACCTAGGGCTAGGGATGGCGACGATTCTAATGCGATATTCTTTGTCCTCGCATTCCTTTTTTTCGGCCTTCGCCCCCCGACTCTCGTCACGGCGGCGGCGTGCACAATTTTTTACGTTTTTGTTATTGTCTAGTCAAATCGGTGTGCGACGTGTGCATATGATAGATTTAATTCCGAATAATGCTTCAGTCAATTCAAGTTTCCTGCCTTATTTTTAAGTTGACGTTTTGTGTTTTTGGCGACACAAAATAATAACCAACTTTTTAAAAATATCAAAGTGTTTAATATCATTTTAAAAAATTTAGGAAGAATATAGGTTTATTATTTGTAAAAGAGATAATAATCGTCAAAAAAGTATTATTTACAGCACACATTTAAATATATAAATGTGTGAATAAAATTAAGTGGAGTTTTGCGCAAGCATGACACCTGAAAAATACCGCAACCCACCTTGAAAATTTAAGCGCGATGCTTTCGGATAAAAGCCTCATTTCTCAAAGCTTCGCACTCGGGAAAGCTTTTAAATATTCAAGGTTTACTTGCATTATAACTTATTGAAGTAGTTTCACTTGTACCTCATTTTTCCCCTGTTTATACGCAATAGACTAGGATCTACGTCGTAATACAACAATAAAAGCTTGAATAATAAAGCATGGAGGGTCGGAAAAAGGATGATGGCGTTTCCCATGGGTAGATAGATTAAAGTCTGAATATTAAAATCAATTAACAAACAAATTTGTCGGCGCACTGGGTGAATTTTTAGTGTTGTGCTAAATTCGAAAGGAATAAGAGTGTAGTTCGGAGAGAGATCGAGATGGAGAGGCAGGAGGTTCCAGAGAAATAAAGACAGATGGCGATAGAGAAACATAAGGTTTTTGGTGAAATAGCGAGAGATAGGGAAAGAGTGAGAGATAGAAATAGAGAGAGAGAGAGAGAGAGAGAGAGAGAGAGAGAGCGGGAGGTTAAGAGAGAAAGAGAGATGCAGAGTTTTAGAGAAAGAGAAGAACAAGTGGTTATTACACTTGTATGCATTTAGCATTCAATTTCATGCGGCGTGCACGCTGTGCTGGAGCGAAATTGAACTAATGCATATATATTTATTTCCATTCCGTGCATTGTAGGGCCGTATTACGAGCGCGCGGGCCCGACCGTCCTTCGCCCAAATAAGACCCGCCGTGCCGCCTCCGTTCTGTCGTTGCTTGTATGTGTGTGGGTGGGTTGGTGGGTATATGTGCATGTCGCCGAAACGCAGAACGAAAAACTAATTACGGCGTCGCTTTTGTCATGAAGATGAGCGGTGAGCAGTTTGCCGTCAAGAGAGGGAGGCGGGTGAGTGCATCAGAAGTGGAGTAAATGAAATGTCGGCGTCGTCGTCGGAGGCGAAATAGCGAGGCGGTGGTAGTGGAGGCGTTGTCGACGTCTATTTTCGGTGCAACGGCATAACGCAACTTTTGACATCGAAAGTAAGCGGTAGGCGGTGATAGTGGCTGCGAAAATTCGCACATTCTCGGCGTTAGCTATTACGCTAACGTTGGGTTAGGTTTCCCCGACGTCGCAGTGGCTGAGGGTGAGGTTAGGTTAGGTCTCGGCGGTGGCGGCGGCGGTTGACATCAGACGCGAGTTACGCTCGCGTGCGTTCCGCTATTGGATGCACATCGTCGGCATGCACATATCTTCAGTGGAATGCACAATTCGCATATTCGCGAATCCGACTCGTACTTCTAGAGGCCGAGTATATTACTTTTCTTTCTCTGGAAAACGCAATAACTATAGTATGCATTAATATTAACATTTTTTTAGAATTTCCTTAGTATTTCTCTTTAAAATATCATTAAAAATCAAATTAGGTTTGATTATTTTGCATTTAGTGAGGTTTGCGTTTATTTACTTTTTTCTAAGTTTTTTGCCGCTCCACGTCGCCGTCACACCATATGGCGCATGCCCCAAAGGCTTGAATTAAAAAGAAGAAAAATAAAATTATAGCATATCTCTCAAGTTGAAATACTACACATCTCCAAAAAAAGAAACGTTAAAATCGGATTGTTAGTTTCTGAGTTATACACCGCCAAAATTCGACTCATATTCACCAGTTTACTCCCATAGTCAAACTGTGTACTGTGAAGATCTGTGCAGAAGTTTAACTTTAAAAATCTATCTAACATTGTTATTGCCCCTTAAACCTTCATATCGGAATCCAACAATAAAACCGAAAAACAATTTCATCAAAACTTGAATTTTGCACGCCGCATTTCCCACTGAAGTATGCTGATGTCATCGGAGTTGAGTTATAACTCATATCATAGAGATATACTTAAAATGTATAAAACTACCCGTGAACTATAAACTAAACTATACAGGCTGTCGCAGAAAGAACCAGACAAATATTACGCCCCAAGCAAATTTCGACTACCAACAAACATGCATGCTTCTACGTCTACATTCAGTTTAACGAATGTAGAACATGTCGCGATGAAATCAATTTTTGGACCGAAGCCCACATGAAAGCTCATAAATATTAAAATTAGTTTCGATACTCTGAAGCCGACGACTGACGGCATGAAATTTTATTCCGGCACAGGAATATCACAAAAAGATTTCGGAATGACGCTTCCTTACAACTGTGGGCCGAAGCAAGCCCACAGGCCTACAATATGACAATTTCTCTAATTCTAATTTCCAGCCCTCTGAAAAAATTGGTATTCCATGCACGCTAAACGTCATAAATTTAAAAATTACTGGAGATTCTCGGCGAAGCGCAGCACCCACTGCCTGCGGCTTCACTAGAAAGCAGCGGGGAGAATATAAAAATCGTGCAAATAAATTTCGCATTCTTCTTCGAGCGGGGCGCGTTTGTGGCATTGGATTTGCGGAAAGTGGGAGACAATTGGGATGTGGGAAGAATCGAGAGGTGGGAAGCGGGAAGCGAATGCGGTGTATGTGTGTGTGTTTTTTGCTGTTCGGATATAGATATCAGATGTGCGTGGCGCATTAAAATATCAGAATAAATCATGTCCCTGCCGCATTTCACTAGGCGGGCTGTGCTGTCGCTTTGGCGGAGGCGCCGATGGTGGTGCTGGGGAGAGAAACGACGGAATTGTAATATCGTTAACCAATTTCAATCCATTCGCATCTGCTTCTTCTTGTTCGACGTTTCGGTCGCTCCAGATTTACAAATTTGTGTCCGTAATAACTGCGAAACGATAACACCACCAACGTCTAGTTTTTGGGGGCTTTTCGGGGAAGTGAAAGGGGTGATTTATTAACCGGGTTTTAAGTGCCTCAGGGATTTTCGCTAGGAAAACAGGTAAATCCTGTTTTCGTCTAGCAAACGAGGTTTAGATTTTAGGAATTTTAGTCGTTTTTTCAAAGGATTAAGGGTGAATTAATGTGTGGTTTTTCTTTCAAACGACGGAATTCTTTGATTTTTAGAATAGTTATAAAAAACCAGGTTAAAATTATATTTAAATCTTCGTTTGTCACGATCGATACCTTCAACTCTTACCACCATTTTCAGTCGGCTGAACCCCTTTTTATAGTGCCTTATTTGCTTAGGTTTGCACAATTCCAATAAGTTATCTATGCCTAGCCAGAGTTCAATCTTCCTTCTTTGTCATATTGCCACATTTTGACAATTGACGCTCCTTGCGAGTCAAGGTCTAGCGCATAGTGTATAATGCTTAAGTCAGCAACTAATGAATGAGCGTAGCATAGTCGAGCAGCAGTGGCGCCTTGACTGTGGACGAAGTAGGATCGTGACTTTGTGAATATAATTCACAAATATATATTCGTTACAAAACGTAATTTCCACTCTTATAATTATAAAAAACTAAATTTAAAATGAATTTATCCGTATATTATGCCTCTTACGGCACAAATCATAAAAAATAATCCGCAATGAAATCTCAGTTACAATTAGTTAACACTAACACCTAATAATATAACCTCACAAATAGTTGATTTAACTTATGTTACGTTTAGCATGAAGAGACATGAATATGGATATGCGTCGCCATCTCCTGGCAATTGTAGCGCCAGCGAAACGTGGCATATTTTAAATTTCGCGGATGAGAAAGGCTGCAAGTTTCGGTTGGGCCAAACCCGGAGACTTTAATCCCGGGTGCCGCGAGCCGAGAGATAAAATGCAAATGAGCCGCATGGTTGGCGCGGATAACCTACGAATTTCGCTCTCTCCAACAAACCATCAAGCAAGCCTTTAAAGCACGCCGACATTCCCTGCAATCAGCACGACAGATATATTTACACCGTTCGTAATTTGGTTCTTGAATTGTGAACTGGCGTGGTCAAATCAAAACGCTTCAGAAACGGTGTGGGATTGCAGAGAGAGAGAGAGAGAGGTTAGCTGCAGCAAAACACAATTCAAAGCAGAAGACGAAAAAAACAAAAACAACTGAGCCTGCAGGTTTCTTTGCTACAGCAGCATTCGCTTAGCTGCTTCCCACGTGAAGACATACATGCGTGGGATGCTCTAACGATTATAAAGTTTACGGAAGCTTTGATGCCACGTCGCGCGCTGTAATTAATAATCAACCAGACAAGCGCATGAATTTACGGATGAATATTTCCACGTAAAAATGCATAATTTCCGCGGCGAAATTCGTCGCTTTTGAGAGGTTGTGAGGAGGGCGCTGTTCTCATAAACACAATACCCTAACGCTCCAGTGACACAAAGTCGCGGCAGGCAGCCAGCCAGGAGAGCGTCGTGCCGCCCTTTCAACTTTCAATTTCGCGTTACCTTCGTTACGCAGCAGCCGAAAATTTCACAACAGCGCCCGCGGGGCGATACACTGCGTTGCGCAGCAGAAAGAAGCCATTCGGCGAAGAAAAGAAGCACGAGGCATGACAGGCAAAAATGCAGCCGAGCATGTTTTCCGCGCCCTGCGGCGATATTTACAGCATCTTTTGCCAGGCCACGAGCGTATGCATGGATCACAAACACCAAAATATCATAAAATATCAAACAGCCAACTTTCTTCTTGAAATACCGTAATGAGAAACGGGAAGTTTGAAGGGATAAACACACATTAATTCTCTAATCCCAAGGATGAATTAAAAACGTCTAAATGTCATCCAAATCTTTAAAAATTTGAGAATTTTAAAACTAGCCGACGCAAATCTTATGTTTTTTGATGGTATTTGAGAGAAAATTTACATGCATCAGCCGAACCCGTGAAATTCGTGCCACCAAACAACATTATTATTTCTACGACTGTTGTATAAAGTACCTATAACCATATCGATCTTGACGAAGTAATGACATACATATCCTACGGTTTGTCATATTCGTAGTGGTGGAACTCGTCGTTGAATTAATAATATTAGGAAATGATTTCATAGTACTATATAGTTGCATAAGCGCCAAAGCCCACCTGCCCTTGCCGAAAAATTACTTGAAATTTTTGACGGCAGACACTGATACCAGAAAACTAAATCTACTCATTATTATTTTTACTCATAATAGTTGTAGAAAAAAGTATTAAGTACAACTCGCATGGAATGCTCATTTTTTACGCATATGTCTTACACAATTTGTCATATTCGTGAGAAATGTATAGCATACCATGCTCGCTGTACAATACTTTATTGATTCCTTCAAGTTTACGGGCATATAAGCCAGAAGAAAACACAATTTTTGAAAATCTTTAATAAGAAAGGCATATTACTGCGACTCTAGATGCTTAGTTAGTTATACGTAATATTTAAGAACTATTTTCTCTGAAAACGTAAAACAAGAACGTAATAAGCAACGAAAGACATTTGAAAGACAATGCAATGATTCCGCTTTAGTTTTCTCGACATTAGTTCAAGTTTGATGCTTTCGTTTCCTTCATTTCTCAGCAGCGACTTTGTGCGTTTCTTGTGAATTGTCCGCCGACGGTTAACGCTCCATGACACAGATTAATCCTCTTATGCTCGAAAACAGATTGCCGCGCTGAAAACGTACGACGCGCTCGCGCTCACAGCTGCGTTTTAACCGCGACATTCTGTAAAACTGATTGCGAACAATTCAACAAAGTGTATTTATACGAGCGTATATGCTTGGCATTACTGCACTTGTTTGTACGCAAACTTGCCGGCTTTTACATCACACACCATCGCACATAAATGCACTCAAATGAGATCTGGATGCTATCTGATTAGTCATCGTTTGCTATTTTCGTTAACTAGTCTCGTTAACTTGTTTTACGTCGTGTAAATTGCGTAAGTTCATAACGTGTGCATTGTGTACACCTGACTATAGAGAAACACTGTCACTGTGTTTTCCCATATTTTCTCATAAAATCTCATCAAAATTCACATGAATTGAATGAATTATGATGGTACAATGTTGGGTGCAAACATAATTTTGCTAGCATGTATTTATTATTCAAGTTTATATTATTCATGATTATAGTGTCAACGTTTGTAGAAACAATAATTTGTGTGAGGGGAAAAAAGGCAGCGTAATTGCTGGTGTCGTTTCAAATATTCCCACATTAGATACACTCGAAATGCTCATGTCCGAATCCGTGCTGGTTAATTAACATAAATTACACGTCAATAAATAATTGGATTTTGAAATAGTGGAAATTAACAAGCCGCATGCATATACGTACAATTCACGCACACACGTGTCAACCCTGTCGAAATACATATACGACTGCAACTGCGTACTTTCGAGTGGCCACATATACGGCCGGGAGGCGGTTGTTGCGGCGGCGGGTTTGAGGCCGGACAAGTATTGGTGTGCGTGGCCGGTGCGCCTGATGATGTTTAGTTTACTCGTAAATAAATACACGCTTGATGCATTCGCATTTCGAGAGGGTGTCGCTGACGGTGGGCAAAGTATGTTTGATTCGTCGAAATTCGACAGGAATGCCAGACACGTGGCTGCATTTCTGTATATGCGCTGGTACATATCTATTTTATTGTATGTATGTGTTGTGTCTGTCCTTTTGTGTGTGTTTTTTGTATGTGTGTATGTACACATGTGTGTATCTATATCTATATGATAATATCTATATGAATGTGTGGGTTGTGTTTCTAAGTGTACTTATATGGATGTGTATGTGTAGATGTATAGGAATATCTGTGGTTGTGTGTGTGTATGTGTGTGTGTGTGTGTGTGTGGAGTGCGTGCAGACGCGCACGTTTCGATGACACCTGGACCACACTGTGTCATCCGTCATATCTCTGATCTCTGCTGACCCGGCGTGTAATTAACGTTTTTTGCTCCGCTGTAGATGTATGTGTGTGCGTCGACTCATTTTACAGTCATACAGTATCGTCACCACTCACCGGCTTGTCCACATTCATATAATAAACATTTATGTTTATTATTCATTAATTAAGGCTGTTGAATTCCTAATTTGTTTTGTAATCCAATCATTAATTATTTCTATTTTTTATTTAACAGGTGTCCCTTTGAAAAATATGTCTTTACAAATTTGTAGATATTTTATTAGCATTAGCAATCACTAGATTGGAGATAATAATAAGAATACATATATTTTAATGGCTATCGACCTTTAAGGTCTTTCCGCCGAGAATGTACATTTTGTTTTTTACAAATTAATAAAACAAATGAATTATATAATTGTTTAAATGAAAAATTTGAATCACAAACAAGCAAAAAGAAAATAAAAATAAATGAACATAAACCTTTAATAGAGACGTTTAATAGAAATTAAACAGTATTACTAATTTATATTGTAGTAATGGTGGTGTAGAGGATGTGAAGCGGTTTTGAATTAAGGTGGATTTGGGATGGTGGATCGTATGCAAGCGTCATTTACAATTGCAAAGTTTTGTCTTTACATTTTGAACTTCTCCTGCAATTCAAGGTAACGGTGTTCTATGGGGAGTATAGCACATTTTTCGCAAAGCAATGTATTTGGGGGATTATGTAAATGATTTCTGGGATGCCTAAGTTTAGTAATGACTCCAAGCGAAGTTGTCTCCGCAGTACATATTATTATTAGTATTAGCCATTAGTATGCACGAATAGTCAAGAAGAGGTCTGCAAATTGTTTTATAGATTTTTGTTGCAGT
>WSZQ02089467.1:0-14150 GCA_019419845.2 Weissflogia rhopalogaster | reverse complement strand
AGAGAATAGACAGTGGAAAAAATCTTGAAGAAATACAATATCTAATACATGTTAACGTGTGGTCTGGAGCACCACAATGTAAAACATTTCAATGTTCATGTTTGTTAGTAAAATTGTCGTCTTTCTTTCTTCTTAGCATCCTCGTCGTCTCCCTTGAAAGCCTGATAACCCAAATATGCAAGAGCACCAAGAACAACAACAGCACCTAAAAAATTGTATTATTAAGCATACTGTTGTTTAGATTAAATTAATAACTTGTGAAAAAGCCTCTTACCAACTCCTAGAGCAATGTTTTCTGCTGTGCTTTGATTTGTTGATCTAGATGTACTTGTAGAGCTAGACATTGCCCAAGTTTGTGAAGGCGTAGGGCGCGGCGATGGCTTCCATTGATTCTTATCATGATAGAACTGTTCCTCCTCACTTTCGCTGGATTCATCTACTTGACGATACTGCGTTGTAGTAAAACCATGCGCTTCGAAAAGGGTAGACGGTTGTGGTACGCAGGAATATTGACACTCTTCCTTCTCACTTGGCTCGTATGTCTCTACTTGATCTGATTTCATTTCAGCTTCAAGTGTGAAGATGTTTAGCCTGTTACATTTACATAATTTGGCCAACTCTTTAGGAATTTCTGAACGAGGAGGCATTTCCAGGCTTCGCGATTTCCAAAATTTAGCATTATATGGATCCAGTTGTTGCGATCGATTATCAAGATCCGCCTTGGTCATACAGCACGGATACAGTTCAAGCAGCTTCGCAGGTATATCATCATGGGCAGGTTTTTCCAATCTACGACTACGCCAAAATTCAATGTGATAAGGATTCAACTGATTGGCTCGATTCTTCTTTGCTGCATCATCCATGTTTGCTAGCTATTCAATTTTCTTTGAAAACAGAAGCAAAAACTTAACATTCGTATAACAGTCAGGCAACGTAACATATTGACTACGTGTTCTTACTTTGCAGTTGAGTTGTTAAAACAAACTGAAATTAATTTCTGGCAATTGGAATATTACCATCTGGATACTTGCCTATTTATTGTAACAAGATAAGAACACTCAATAGATATTACCTGATTATCACCGTATCGTAACGATCTATTGTTACAATTTATTGAGTTGCAATGATTCCAAATTTCAATTACCCTTTGGTCTTAAATGATAGAATCTCTACTTTTCTGATGTAGAGAAGCAGGGTAATCCCTAGCTGTTTCAAGAGACAGCTCTGCTTAGATTTCTTTGAGACGAACCCCGTAAATAAACGCCCATCTGCACAGAGTCCGGAGTACAGTAAGGCGAATTATACAGTCAGTAGACCGGGAACGAGGCGAAAGATATGCATGGGTGTTGAGTATATGAGATGCATGATGTGTGAGAATGGAATCGATTCGTTAGAGGAGATGGCAACTGAATGTATGGGACTGAGGGATGAATGGGCGTAAGGTATTGATTGTGAGGGTGAAAGGTGGTGACTGAGTGTGGGAAGGGATAGGGTAGATTTGGTGAGGAGAATAATACATGAGAAGATCCAAAGGCAAAGAAATGGAATTCAAGGGGGTTGGCAATGTAGAATACTAAACTGAGTGGTTGCGGTTTGTTTTAGTTTTTAATTTGTAACACCTAGTTAGTATTATTTATAGTTTTCAGTAATTTGTTATTATTGTGAATATAGTTTGTTTTGTAAAGCGAATGGCAAGCCAATAAAGGTTGAATATATAATATATATTAAGTTTTCAATTTATTCATAAAAATCAAACAATGACATTTATAAAATGTGCACCTAGATACGAATGTTGCCGAAAACGTTGCATTTTTAAAACGGGCGTCTATTTTTTCTCTTGTCCTCCTCATCGATTTCCTTGAATGCCTTATAACCAAAATACGCAAGAGCACCAAGAGCCCCAACTGCACCTATAAATAATTTTTATTTAAATTATTTATATCTTAAGAATGTTATTTCTCTTTTACCAGCTGCCAAACCCACATTGGTCAATGCACTGGTGGATTGATCAGTGGATTGCTGTGGTTGATCAGGAATAAGATAAATGTTGTATTTGTCGCAGCATGGATGCATTTTGGCCAGCACTTCCGGGATTTTATCATGAGGTGGCATTGGTAGCCCACGAGAACTCCAAAAGGCAGAATGGTATGGATTAAGTTGATTAGCATGGTTATCAACATCCGCTTTGGTCGTACAACATGGATGAAGCTCATGCAATTTCTGGGGAATTTCGTCGTGAGGAGGCATTTCCAATCCACGGCAACGCCAATATTCTATGTGATATGGATTCAGCTGGTTTGCTTTATTCTTCTGTGCTGCATCAGCCATGATCAGTTTTTTTCTTCTATGAAAGTCTACTTTACTAATTAGAAACATATGTTACAAATATCTCTGTTGATTGAATTGATTTATAAACAACACTTACTTGGCGCTTTCAAGTTGGAAGGCTCCGAGAGACTAAATAACAGGGTTCAAAAATGCTTACAGTAAGTTTTGTCTGATTTATTGATTTGTTCGTAAATGTGGTATATATTTTACGTCACACTTTGCTGATCAGCAAAATCGTATGTAGTCACCACAGTAGAACGTCTATTGTTAAATATATAAAATATGTTTGCCTATAATTAGGGGAATCCTAGTAATTGTCATAGAAGACCCTAACCTAGGGTCCCTAGATTCTATACATGTGTTTGGATATAAAATATCTATAGGTATATCATTGTCGCCATGTAAAAAGTGAAATATCAGACTTAAATATATAATTACAATAGTTAAGAACTTGATAGTGATTTTAATTTTTATAGGTTGATTCACTGCAGACGTGATTGATTCGCGTTTGATATCTGGCGATCACTGGCGTTCCTAGGCAACCCAAACAACTATGTCAAATTCAAACGAACAAATACCAACAACGATGAACAAGTAAGAGCGTATCATAAAACATTGAATAATTGTAGACAAGTATGACAGAGAGAAAAAGAAAAACATGAAATGTATAAATAAATAAATTTGATAGCATCAAAAATTCAAATACATCAGTCTTTCGTCGATATTACCACAAGTCAAGCTTTACCCACTGTTATCATATAAGCACAAAGTAAAATTAAGAAAACCGAATAAATTTATAACAACGTCTCATTATTAAATCCCAGACGGATATAGCGCTTTGACAAGCTCCTTTTTATTCACTTTGCCCATCGCATTTTTATCCAAAACCGGCAACACTTTCATCTCCCTCGGCACCGCATATTTAGGCATTTTCGTCGTGGCCCATTCTTGAAACTCACCGAAACTCATCTCTTGCTTTTGCTTGAGCACAATCACGGCCACCACACGCTCGCCTAACTCATCATCCTTCACGCCAATCACGGACGCTTCGGCAATCTTCGGATGTCCCAACAGATTTGTTTCAATCTCCAACGCTGACACTTTATAACCGCCAGTTTTGAGTATATCTACGCTCGTCCTTCCCAGCATTTTAAACAACTGCTTATTGGCATCGAAACGCGCCAAATCTCCCGTTTTGAACCAACCTTCAGCTGTAAACTCCTTTTGAGTCGCATGCGGTCGATTGAAATACTCTTTAAACACACTATCACCCTTCACGTGCAACTCACCAATCGGATCCGTATAAAGGCACTGATTATCAATTACAATATTATCATCTTTGTTTGTAACCTCGATGAGTGTTTCGTGTTTATCCTCCGGAAGTGCTTTAGACAAACGCACCGTTACTCCAGGCAAAGGCAGACCAACATAGCCTGGTTCACGTTCACCATCATAGGCGTTCGACAAGCACATACCAATTTCAGTCATCCCGAAGCGTTCCAGTAGTTTATGTCCACTAATCTCCTGCCATTTTTGGTAGATTGGAGTTGGGAGTGGAGCGCTGCCACAGACCATGAGACGGATTTTAGTTTGAAGGGTTTGTTTGATATACTCGCACATTTTCGCGTCTTGAGCAAAGAGTTTCTTGTGTTCGTCAATAAGACGGGCGTAGATAGTGGGTACCGCCATGAATATGGACACTCGATTCGCAGCCTTTTCGTTAACACCCAACAAATGGGACCATACGTTATTCTTGTCGAATTTCGGCAGCATGTTAACACGTGCGCCACAGTATAAGGGACACAGGAGGGCGTTTACAATGCCGTGGACGTGATGCAGTGGAAGGCAATGAAGAAGTGTATCTGCTTCTGACCATTTCCATGCGTCGATTAACGTTGTTACTTGGGAAATTAAGTTTTTGTGTGATAAAACCACTCCTGGAAATAAAGTGGATACTCAAATGTGCAATTCACATATTTGTAGTTTAAAAAAGCATATATGATGCCTACGACCAGATTTTTACAGATAAAAGCAAAAATTAGTTTGTTGACATTATAATTTCTTATATATAGACAGAATTACCTTTGGGATTTCCAGTCGTGCCACTAGTATACAAAATCATCGCATTCGATCGATTATAAAAATCCTTCGACAAACCAGCCTCGATATCACTCTTCTTGCTCGGATTCCTGCCGGTCGCATTGTGACGAATTTTATCGTCGAGCACCAACAGCTCTTTGTTGCAATTGCGCGCCACCCTATGCATCACATCCTGATACTCGGGCGTGCAAATCAACAGCTTCGCATTGCTATCATTGCAGTAATATTCCAAGAGGTTCTGCGGATGAAGGACACTTAGGGGAACAGCTATAGGTAGTACAAAGCAAAACAATTAGCAGATATACGCAAAATGACACACGTACACTCGATCCTCAATACTCCATCAATTCATTCATCAATCAGTATACATACCAATTTGACCAGACATCCATATCGCCCACTGTGTGAGTACATAGTTGGCATCGTTTGGGCACAGATACAATATGCGCTCGCTATTCTTCCTGCCAACCTGCACGGTAATATCGTTACACAGCTCCTTGGCGCCAAGAAAGAGATTGCCGTACGTGTACGTGCCCAACGTGTCGCGCAGCGCTACTCGGTCAGTGTAGTTGCACGCTTTGCGAAACACTGGTATCACATCCTGGGGCACAGTCTTCGGCAGCGGGCTGCTGACAATACTGCTTTGATTACGGATGCAGCTTCGGTTCTTTGTGGTACGAATTGCTTTGAGGATCGAGGACATTTTTGAGACGATTTCTGAAGCAAAAAATAAATGCTATTTCAGTCACATATTGGCCCAACATAAACACAGTAAACAGATGCATAAGTCAAAAGTATAAAAGGTGATAAATTACCAAGTATAATGTAAAAAACGAACAAAACAATTTACAACAATCAGAAATAAGGAGGAGAGAAATTCAACTTGGTTGTTGATTCTCTGCGTTGCATTTGTAGGAGAATGTTCAACCAGTTCGAGTGTGTGGCGACAATTAATTTACGTCTATTTCTCTACGGGTGCAACAAATTTACATTACTGAGTGTATGTAATTTAACAAAAAAAAGTGTAATGTACGATGTGTACACGATGGTACCCTCGGCTCGACTGGCCTCAACTCAAAACGACACGAAATGTCGCTAACTATTGCTAAGCAACAAACATTTTGCAACAATATAAAACTCAAGGTTGGTATTTTACTTGGTGTATGAAAATTAGGAAGAAACAAGCCCAATAGAGAAGTATTTGTAAAGGAATAAAAAAGAGGAAGTGATTTACTGCAACTTTTAATAAAGTTAATCTTACGTGTTATGAATGTGAAGGTATTTATTCGATGCAAGGTGAACTTGTTACTGTTGTTACAATGAACTTCCAATTTCCAATGCACTCTCAACACTTTAAACTGGACAAAATTAACGATTAATTGTCGGCATAAAAAAATTATAGACACATGCCCCGAGTGCCCTTTTGGTACACTGTAATTTTGAGGTTATTTACCAAAACTTATCCCAATACTGAAACTAAAATCTACTGTAACGTAAATACTTCGAATAAATTAAATAATGGTACAATGATGAGCAAAAGGTTTCTTTGCTTGTAAAAATTGTATGTTATGTTAAAAAACTTACGTAACGCATGAATAACTTATCGCATCTTGCGTTAAAAAACAAGAAAAATGTACGTGTTTTCAACGATTGTATATACACAAATGAAATGCGTCGAAAATTATAAGGGGCTAGAACAGTTTTTGTGCGTGACTGCGATGAACCGTGCTCATCGAGCACAAGGAAGTTGTATTTTTGAACACACTTTCCAAATCATTTCACATCGACTCGCTTAAGTTAAGGCAGATAGTGCTGCCATCTTTTGGAAATATTCTAATTGAACCAAAACCAATCAAGAATATTGAACCAATTATGAGTTTAATCACTTTTATTAGTCAATTAAACTAATTACGTGATACTACATTCATAAACATATGAAATAAGGAAAAAAACTTACATTTATTTATAGTAAGGCTATCGTAAATTATGATTTTTTCAACATATGTTGTAAATTAGCAGAAAGTAATGCGCAAATTAAATTCTGTTGCAATGGTTTGTTGAACAACTTGATAACATACTCGTACATAATTCAATGTTTATTTAAACTCGGTTATTCTTATCTTAAAGTGATAATTGCTATTGTTTGCGGATATATTTTTTTGGATTTTAGGGTTATGTGTATATTGAGTTGCATACCCGAAATAGGCGAAATAAAAATAATTGCTATTCAGTTTCTGGCAAACTTCGCAATGACGCAAATTTTTATTTACGTTCTTTAAATTGAATTTGGCGGCAGTCGCAGTAAACAAGTCAAAAATATTTTTTAAACTTTACTTGCGTATGCATCACATGGTTTTTTAAGTGAGAATAACTAAAAACTTTGGCAATCAATAAGGAAAGCGAACACTTATTATAAAATTTACTATATAACAATACATTCTTATCACATCAGGCGTTCTATATCATTGTTTATGAAGAATTAATTAAAAAGATAAAGAGATCAAGTTTGTGTAGACTAAAATAAATAATTATCTTTGCATAGCTTGTACTTGTTCCTTTACTTCTTCTATTTGTTGACAAGACCTAAGCAGATTATCATGTTGATGATTCAAACCAGCCAATAATGCGTTGAGTTTCTTCAAGTTGTTGTCGGTGTTTTCAATACTATGCTCTTGTAAAGCGAAATTTCTTGCTGTATGCATTAAAATCTGCAATTATCAGAAGGTTAATGTCCGTTCATCGACGCTACAAAGTCCCACTGCAGTTTCAAGTGTAATCACTGTATTTAAGGAGTGTAATCAGTACATTTAATGAGTGTTATCACCTCGTTTGATTTCGATCCACGGACGATTTGTCGCACCAAAGATGCAACATAGTTTACATTCACTTGAACGCGATCAGCGAGACGCATTTTGGAGTCGGCGAATAATGAACGAGCGCTTGTACTGCTCGCAGACGTCATAACTGATTCACGGGGGAGTACACAGAGCTGCTAATTGAGATTAGTTTATAAATAAAGTATGAAATACCAGCTGGAATGTTGTTGTTTCACAAAATGTAAACAAATTTGGGGGTTATGGTAGATTCACAATAAGTTTTAAATTGGGACATAGATGCCGCTGTAATAAACAATATCTTCACATTTTCTCCTTGATAGTTTTCATATGCGAACTTAAAAGACATCTTGTTATTACAGGTGCGACAAATTTTTTTAAAATAAACATCAGGAAAACGTTATTTCTTTAATTAAAACTTTAAAATTTCAAAATAAGTGTTAATTGGGCAACCCACTATACACATCCTAGAGAATTATAGTTGTTTACAACTAAACCATGTAGTTGTCGCCACCCATTCCGTTTTTTCATTTTCCATGGTTCGTTAGATTTCATTTTTTTCATTTCATTTTTTCATGCTGGTAAATATTCCAGCAATTAGTGCAATATGCCCTGTTTTTCTCGTTATAATTTCGTGTGATGTAATAGCAAAGAATGAAAGTGCGCGCACACCGAGCATAAATGAACCGTGAGTACCTCCGATTGTCGATATTACGAACGGCACAAATTTCTTTTCCATTTTTTCCTGAACGAATTGCACCACAAAAAATGACAAACGCGTAGAGCACTTTGTGATGTGATCAAATGTTACACAAAACTCACGAACGAAATCACCTTCACGTAAGAAAATCTATAAAAACTGCAAAAATTATACAAAAAAACAGTAGTTTTATACTTACCAAGAAACAATAAAACGCGTCACAAATCAAATATACAAATAATTGCATAAAACGTTGGTGTATAACCGATTAGACAACGAGAGAAAATCATAGATAGTTTCAATTATTGTACATACGTAACAGTAAAATAATCTTCAATAGTTTTTTTAAAACTTACTTGTTCACTTATTACTGAAAATAATTATTTATGTTTTCATTTATTCCTTTATTTCGATACACAATTATAATTCATCAAATCTAAACATCAAATTCGAATTTGTAACGGGTGAAGTGAATATTAATATGTTTTATATTCATATTTAATGTATATACTATTTATTGGTCAATAAAAATATCAAAACAAATGTGAAAACATTCGAATGAAACTATAATCAACCCTGACAAATAATATAGTCATGTTTGAAAGATTATTGCAAGTTGTTGTAAACTGTTATAAGCATTTGGCAGATTTATCTTGAACAACAATCAATTTTTCAAGCTTAATGTCATACTTTGACAAATGAATTTGTAAGTATATTCGTATGTAAGATTTGAGGGTGGCCTTAAACTATCAAGCGATTATTACCGAACCCGATGGACAAATGAAATGATATAATAGCTAGATGTATACATAATTATTGCGCATAATTTGTTTAATACATGACTCAATAAAGAATCAATAATGTACAAGTGGTTTGGAAGGTAATACAGCGAAGATGATTGATTGTTACGTAACTTTGTCATTTCAACAAGCCACCGTTTTGAGCAAAACAAAAAAAAAACAGCCTAAAACATTAATTGTATTTAAAAAAAAAACTAATAATAGCTACGCTAATTTATTTCTTACATTGGAATGAAAATAGTAAATTTTGCTTGAAAAATTAGAAGTAGAAATACTGATTCTCTTTTTGATTGTACGTAGTTTTTTTCAATTACAACGAAAAGGTGGCCCCGTAACAAGGTATAAATCACAGAAATTCGCATGCAAATGAATCTGGTAAAACATAAGATATGTATTATATAGAGTTTGTTGAAGATGGAAGTCGAATCGATCCACAGACACGACCTCAAACCGATATCGATGCGATTCGGTTAGCCCTGACCCAAAGACCCACCACCGACACAGACACACAAACACGCAGACAAAAAATACAAATGCACGCACATAGTTATCGAATCATAGAAGGATGGATGCCTGGGGATAGTGATCAACGTAGGAGATCATCTTCTCTGCAAGGCGGCAGTGATGATGCCTTGTATTTACATCCATTCATGATCAGCACGTATAAACACGTTCGCCAAACGCTAAAAGAGTGTAAATGTGTGAATGTGTTTGTGAATGACTGTCCATGAATGGTTTATTACATCGATAGATCGATCGATCAACCGCGAGATGATTATCTACTTTGTTGTATTTTAATAGTGGCTATTGAGCGATTAAAACCAATCAAACTACTCATCATTTACTAGATATGACCCCGAAACGTATTATTCACGACTAGTGCGGTTTCCCTGCTTCTCGACCTTCCCCCACTACTCAATATTTCATAAGGTAATACAGTCTATTGTCTGATACGATAATACATACTACTATTATGAATTACATCGATAGATCGATATATCAACTACGGGATGATTATCTACTTTTTGTATTTTAATATTAGTTATTGAACGACTAAAACCAATCAAATTACCTCAGATCAGAAAAGTTTATATTCTCCAACGCACTACTACCATCATATTGTCACGGCCCTCTTACTCGACTCTTCCGAGGGTACCGTGTACTACCCGGGATCAGGACATCGACAACAATGTAGACTGTTTAGCACTCTTTATTGTTACTTGTTGACTATTGATTCCTGCTAGCTATTCACTCTTCACACAACTCTGTTCATGATTCACTTATGCTTTCACTGCTAACTTATTGATCTACTATCGATCTATCGATCTAAGTACTAATTAAGTATAAACTATGTGACGCCGTTTGTTGGCAATTATTTCGACAATTATAAACTTGACAATGCAATTAATTACCTCACATATAAGTTGCTCAGCATTGGCGCCCAACTTATGATTTTTTTTAATACTTATATTGGCATAATAATACAGATAGCATCTATAACATTTACAGTAAATGAATAAATAATAAATAAACACAAATATGTACATGTGTACGACATGTTAGAAGTAACCCGGAACCGCGAAATTCGCATTACGTCAGGACACCCCTCTATCTTCCCAGAGCAGTCTCCACGCTATGTTTTCGCGATAGTACACCTCTGCTAAACTCCACCAAGGTTTCCGATAGCTGGACATCAATATGATTATTCAACAACCTTTTTCTCCCACATAGTGGTGTAAGGGAATAGCAACTTTCACCCGGCCCAATCCGGTCTCGCTACTGATGGTACTTCCTCTGAACTTTTTGTGCATATGGGTTTTTTCCGGGGACCGTTGCAAGCAAATCGCCCAACCTTCATTCGCATTCTTACCGCGAAATCAGGAGTTCGCGGACGGCGCCGTAGCCACTTGTTGAGTGGGGAAACCAAGCCGCCGCTTTATATATATATAAAACAACCTTCATTGGCATACCCCCTGCCCATACATATCTTCCTGCTTCCTTCCCTATACATATTTTTGTTCACATAAAATATGAAAAATAAATAAATAAATAAATAATAAACCAAACAACAAATAGTTACACCAAACCATTTTTTTTCTCATACCCGGACACTCGTAGTAATCCCCAGTGCAGCTTCCCTTCTTCTTTTTTCTCCTTTACTATGGCGGACACCCTAGCGACCCCATCGTCACTCTCACGATCACATTCACTCCCTCTCGTATACCTCTCGCCCATTCTTGATTCATTCCCCTGCATTCCCTTGCTAAGTGCTCCCAAGTATCCCATCCTTCCTCACATAGGCCACACTTTCTAAACTCGTCTCCCATCCATACTTTGCATCTTCTCTCTTCCGAACCACACCTTGCCCGTGCTATGGTCACTTTTTCCGTTGCTCCTTTTTCTCTGCAGCCAATATATCCCGGCCTCCTCCCCACAGTTTGAATTGCCTGGTATCCTGGGTTATAGACGCTTCCCTTAATGTGACCCTGCCTAATTTGTTCCTCGACTTCCTGGACTTTCATCCTTATTACCGCTTCTACCGATCCCTCATTCTCCCATAACTGCCCCACCGCCGGCGCCTCGTCTCCGATAACCCGCCCGCCTCATACATCTTCCTTCTCTCTTGTCCTCATGCATTCTTCCTAGCACTCAATCCCGTCATCCAAACAAAGAAAAGTGTCAGTAAAATACAAGCAAACCAGCTTAACATAAGAAGAAGAAGAAGAGAAGAAGTTATTAGTTACCAGTCCAACGTAATAAACTCGCCACAGATCGGACCCCGAAGCATTTTATTCCCGATTAGTGTATTTTTCCTGCTTCTCGACTTTCCCCTATTACTAAAAGTTTCATAAGTTAATACAATCTATTATCTAACAAGCTAATACAGTTTAATATCACGTATTTTTCATTTCGGAATGATTTAAACATAAAATTATTGTTAAATATGACTCTTTATCGTTAACATTACAGTGACCTCGACCTGTTAACAAGAAAACGCATGTCTCACCGTGTTTCCGTGTGGTAAAAACATGCGAAAAAAAGCGGCAAAGAATAATTTGCGACGGCACGTAAGTGCGTGCCATTCCAACGTGCGACACAAAGCGGCGCGCAACATTTTCCTGTTCTTGCGCACGATTTTCAAGCGCAATTTAACTCTTTCCAGGTGTTCAGGTGTTTTACAAGCCACTTTGCAAGGCATACGCTTGCTAATTTACGACTCAATTCCGGTCGTTTAGTTTCATACGCGTGCGCTCACACATTATTTATCCCACAATTGCGCCTGTTTTGCGGATATTTGTACGTTTTATTAGCCGAAGAAGCCACGAGTTATGATAGTTTTCTCAATGTCATTGTATTTTTACATTCAAGAAGTGTTGAAATAAACAATAATAATAGTAATAATAATAAAGGTGACAATTACGTCAAAATGTTCAAATTAAATTAAAATATTAAAAATCACCGTGAGGGGTTTCTAGTCCGGCATCGGGCGCCTTCCCAGGTTGCAGATAGGGGAAATCCTCCCAGATATGGGTGGTATCGGAGAAATTAAATACCCGGGGTGGACCAAACTTGAGAGCTGCGTCGGATTCATAGGGAACGGCAGCAAACATCTGCTGTCCCCATGTTAGGAGCGGATGAACCAACACTCTGGGACTTACAATCTCAGTTTTACCCATGAAATGGATAGACCTCAACTCTCCTTAATTTCAAAGAAAATATGTGCAAGATATAAAGAGTACATGTGTTGATTTGCAAGAAAACAACCGATAAATGCGTGAAATATGTTATAAAACAAGGTATAATCGATAGCTGTACAAAACTGAATAGAAAATTATTAATACCTTATTAAAGTACATAAAAACATATACATAAATTAATAAATATACATAAATACATAAATTGATATATGTGGCATATTGTTCAATTGACGGATAAGGATAAAAAAACCCCTATTGAAGTTCAGAATCTAATTTTCATAAAACAGCTCATTTTAAAAGCAGTATAAAAGTTTCATCGTGATGGAATTGAAATTAGTTTGATACGATGAGGAAGTAGAAGAATTGGGGAGCATTTTCATGTTTGTTTTATCTTCATAGCTTCATATTTAGTATGAAAATTTTTAAGTAAGAGAACTCCTCGAAAATTGCGAATAGAGCGCGCGCGGTCGTTCGCTATGAGCGCGAATGTATTGTAGCCAGAAACGATCGTTTTTGGACACTGAGCCGTACCGTTGAGCCAAAGACTATCAGACTCTTTTCGTTGGACTTCTGGCTGATGACTACCCGTCATCTGCTGTGAGGGAATCAGGGGATCACATGAAATCAAACACACTCACCCAAGTCTTGGAGGGAACTTTTTATTTTACGATGCTTTTATAAAAGAATGGCGCACCTCTTACCTCTCTACGCCTTTCTGAGGGGCCGCCGTCAGTAACCGCCGTTGGTATGCGCCACCCCTCAGTATCGGCTGTCGAGTAACATTTGCATCCGCCTCTCAGCGGTTTCTAACCGTTTTCAACCGTTTTGTTCTTTGTTTCTTGCAAACATGCCTCATCGACATTTTGATGGTGGATCATCAATGAACAATCGCTAAATTAATGCAATAAAGTCCTGATATGAAAATAATAACTATGTTAATGGTAAATGTCAAATTATAACAAATAATATTTGAATACATACATAAAAGTTAATCGCAAACAAAAAAAAACTAAATTCTCCTGTTGAATAAAAATTAAAAATTAATATATTAACATTGTAATAACGCATTGTTGAGTTATCGAAAGGGTACATTCTTTAACAAATAACAATAAACTACTAACGGTAATCGAATAATGTCACATATTGAAATGAACAAATTTTATTGCATTTATACTCATATTGTTATAGTAATAATATGTTGTACGATGCAACAACTCTGCTGTTGAAAGTGTCGAATTTATTATTATCCTTGTCATGCGTGTAATAATCGATTCGAAGTCGATTTGAGCAATGACACGAAAGTGAACGTTCGCAGTAAAAATGTCAGTTTAACTGTGCATGATCCGATGATTTGCGCTAATCGAAAAAAAAAACGCAACTACGTTTATGCTTGTGCAATGCAACCAGAAATTCGGCGTGAAATGCACAGTGCTAGTGCACATCTTGATGGTTCATCAATTCTATCGTATATGGGACGAATATGAAATATGAGCGATGTTGAGAACGGCGAGGCAAGTTTGAGCCTTTTTTTATATTTTTCGCCAAATTATCAATATTTAGTCTGGCGTGAAATAACTTTTGAACTGTTTAGACTGCACCACATGTTTTTCACATTTTTTGTAAGCCCTGAGTCGTCAAGTGGTTAATAAAGAGAACATAGAGGCACTAGACGCTCTTGGGGTAGGTTTAA
>WSZQ02089456.1:0-14151 GCA_019419845.2 Weissflogia rhopalogaster | reverse complement strand
AGGTTGAGGAACAGAAGCGTCAGGAAAGCATTCGGAACAGCACTTACAACCCAACATACAGGCAGTTACAGACAATCGACCACAGACCAACATATATTGACAAGAGGGCAATGAGTACGAAGAATAAGAGTGTGATGGCAAGGGCGAGATGTGGATCCGAAGAGAAAAGAAGGGAAGGGTGGATACGTGGGAGCATATAGTGAGGGAATGTATGGATGTAAGGAATAGGTGGATAAATGGGTGTGATTCTGTGAGCATGCATGTGAGAGAATGGTTGAATGAGGGAGGGGAGAATGTGGATTTGGTCAATGAAATTATAAGGGAAAAGGGCAAAAGGAAGGAAGTTTTTGGTTTAGTTAAGTAATCTTAAGTTTTTGTTATCGTTAGACATGATTTTATAAATTAATGTTTTTTGAGGCGTGTAATGCCAGAATAAAGCTTGCTTATATATACTATTCTGAAATGTGTTGTAATATCCTTATTATATAATAGTAAAACTGAAAATAATGCATATGCATGACTTGGTGAAATAGCTGATTCCGTCTGGCCTTGGGCTAAAAATAGATTCTTCTTAGAAGAGTGTTACTTTTGCGCATTATGTCTGCACTTATATTCCTTCTCTAAACTAAATAATCATTTGACAATTATTACTAACAATGTCATAAATTAACGTTCTTTATTTAAAGTAACAAAGTTAACGAGATTTTAATGATTAATTAATTGCGCATTTCATTAAATTTCAATAGTTATTTGTTCGTTATGCAATTTAATTTCTTCCTTGTAAATGTCATTGAAAAAAAAACTAGTGCACAATTTCATTTCGTAACATTGGCACGTATGTATAATATAATAATTTTACAATAAATAGTTGCATTTTAAAAGAATCGATACTTTTACAAGTACCGACTTATTTAAGGACAAATGTATGATAGGTGTCGATCGAATTAAAATCTCAAAAAATTAACAAATACTTGGTAAACTTGATTCAGACAATAATTTGTTAACTTGAATTTTCATTTTTAAGTATCTATATTATGATAGTTCAAGGAATTCGCACACATCATGTAAGCTACTCCACCAATATGTTAACTACAACGAACTGATTGTTTACAAATCTCTAAAGATATACGATCGTTAACTTATTGTTAGTCTTAACAAATATAGATGCAGACGTATTTTAAACGTATACTTATGTATGCGTTTTTATTTTAAAATGTTCGTTATGCGATCACATTTGTGCCTGTTTTTGTATAAGTATCAGTGTATTGTCAATATTGTTATGTATTTACGTGAATGTAGTAATAAAATAAGTGATATTAATTTTAGAATAAAATTTTAGAACTTTAAAAGTATCTAAACTTCAGCAGTATCAACTGATTTGATTGAATTTGTCAATTTGAAGGTATATTTTTTCATGATTTGAAGAATAATGATAGAATTATAGAAATATAGAATGATAGAATTTAATGATAGAAATGTAGCAGCATGGATGTATTTAGAGCGCAGAAAACGACATCATCATAATTCACAACCTCCATCATTATTGGTGGTTGTAACAAATGGCCTTAGAGTGGGGGCATGTCAAAGAGTATCGGAAATGACTAAATCGATACTATCGATAAGTATCGATAAGTATCGACACGCGAGAAGCAAAGTGTATTGCAAAATAAGAGGGAGGTTCACCCACTAACTTTTTTTTAAATTGATTGTTCACGAATTATTATATTTAACTTAAGGCTTTTGCGGGAAGATATCGTTAGTGCTTAAAATTCATAAGGGTGGTGTGACTTTAATACTAATCACAAAAAGGATAGGGCACGTCTTCAAGATCTGCAAATATTCAATCATCCAATTACCGAATTGATTTGAAATTCACTGGGTCAAAAAATCGTGTTTTTGTTAAACAATTTTATTTTGGTAAAAATTAAATTAATTCTCTGAAATTTTGACGTAGATATTTGTAGTATGAAGTTATAGCTGTCATAAAGCGGAGTCGTGAATATATAGTGAAACCTGCCGTATGCGGAACCTTCAGCATGCTGCATTCTGTTTAAACCGGAAAATTATCATGCGGAACTTGTTTAACGCGGAAACGGAGAGAAATATTTGGGTAACACGGAATATTCTATACGGGTCATTATTGGCGTCGCTATATAGGCGAAGGGGATTTTATTATAAATTTAAAGCGTTGTGAGTTATTCCACCAGACAAAAATCGTGAAAATTGTGTATTTTAAAACCATGCAAATAAGTACATTTATAAGTGATTTAGACTTCATTAAATGTTATGAACAAGTATGCTTGAATGGTTTGAAATCACAATATTGTAATAAACAACGAAGGTGGAATTTCGGCCGAAATATCACTTCAACTAGTTGCTAAGTAATTTCCCAAGTGAAATGATTACTGGAAATATTCTTAATTTCTTGGAGTAATTAAAAGGATCATACAAAATATTCGCTTGTACTCACCGAGAGATGCGTTGACGAAGCGGCGACACTAAAATATTCAAGTATTCACTGCTCAATTAGGATGATTTTCTTGGACACGGCGGTTGGGTTTTTATTACCATACCATTAGGCCACGAGACATGTCCGAACCTCACGAGAACTAGCGCGCGAAACAACAATCTGTTCGCCTAAAGTCGTTAGGTGCCAAAATCGAACTTCATTTGGGAATAAACGTAGTACCAACCTAAATATTATGAATGGGGATAACATCGAAAAGATTTAGAACATCCTATTGGAAACTTCAAAGCTCCTTCAGAATATTTCCGGAAGAGCCAATACTATTTCTTGTTCAAAGGAAACGATTTTCCAATGTTTACTTTATTTCAAGGCTAAATATATTGTAATCCCAAAAAGCACGTCTTTCTGCGAAGTGATGTAGTGACAGAGGATCTCATCTGCTTTGTATTCATACCCTGGTAGACAATCAGGCAATCATGAGAACTAGAGGTTTAATAAGAACCGGCAGCATTAAAGTACAGCCTTCCAGGAATATTTTTCATGTAGAATCTCGCATTGAAGAAGGTTAACAGTGTTTCTTTTAGATTCATTTGAGGCTTTTTATTGATTTGAAGAGGTTTAAACTTTATGGTGACCATAAAACCAGTTTTACAGGTCGCAAATTAGAACTTGTTCTTCTAAATCTTAATCTCATGTTTAAATAGGGTTCATGGTGTGAAAAGAAAGATAATATCGAATGGGTATGCATGCGTAAATCTTATGAAATATGTGATTTATACCTGTTGAAAAACAGGCTTTATCATATATCAATGGATTTGTAGATATCGTTTATTTGGATTATTGCAGTTGATGATCATTTTCAAGTTGGAATTAAATTGGAATTTCTTATCCGATTTTGTAAGTGATTGGTGTTGTAAACGCAGAAAAACGTCCTCTATCACATACCAGAAGAGTGATAATGTGTGTAACTTGAACATATTATTTGTTAAGGCGAATGAAATCGTATTTATGGATAGTCAAAAGCTCTGGGGATGGATTCTCGTTTTAAACAATTTTATCGTATGTCAACAGAGCTGATAAAATGGATAATATTTATTAGATTTTTGAGGTGACTGGTCACCTAGAGAAAAACATTTTCTATCACATATCAGATGAGTGATAAGCTGTGGTTTTTAATTTTCGTATAATGTGCGAATTATGCGAGTTTTTAATTCTACAGTAAATGTTATTAACAAAATATTTTCATTAATTTGATTAACGTTACACATATTATGAATCCAATCAGTTTTAATAGATTATGTTTTTGTACAATCGGAGGTCAACAGATTTGTTTAAAAATGTTCAAGTTGGAATAAAAATTTAAATGTTATTAGAATTTGGATATTAGCCTTACAATTTTCTGTTGTGTAAATAGTCCATTAAAACATTATAGTTCTGAATTTAAATGGATTCTGATTTTGAACAATTTTTTCGTCAACATTAGATGATTTTCAAGAATGTTCAATTTGGAATAAAGAAGATAAATCGTATTAGATTTTGATATGAATGCAGGCGAAAGATCATGTAGAAAAGCCTGGGACCAGCTTGTCAACATAATTAACACTTGGATATTATCTTCATTTAGAGTGAAAGCGCTATTTTTGTGACGTTTAGACGTACACAACAACGTACATAGTCACATATTTTAATTTTATTTATTGATCTCACGGCTCCGCCTGTAATCATTAGTATTGATGCGTGATTCCTTCTTCGCATTAATGAACAACATTGATAATCCCGAATTCAAAATTTCGAAAAGGGCCTTACAAGTTCACTCATAAGGGACGTTTACGCACTGTCCCATTTCAAATAAAATTGTACATATAATTCATAGATTGACATAATATAAGTTTGCCCAGTATATAATAAAAGCAAAGTTAGGTTATATCAGCGCTGTGACGCAGTGTCATTGCGTCCGATGTTTAACTTTAGGGATGTGGGTTTCGCCCACAATTTTCTTTGATAATTTATAAATAAATAAACATATATACATTTAATAAATAATAATACGCTGGATGTGATATTCATCTTAAAAACATTGGCTTTCTGCGGCAATCCAATTATTATCTTCTAATATTTTCACCATATGAACGATTACTCGCTTCAAGGTACTTAATTTCTACAGAGCAGATTCCACTTTCGCTATACTTATTGAATTTGTCACAGGGGTTTAAATATTTCACCACTGCTCCCAAGTTGCAAAAAACAAAGCCCTAATACGATATTAACAACACAATCTCTCTGATTACTATCATTTCATGAATGAACCATAATATCTATTTCCTAAAATAAGACGGCGCCATCAACTATATGCTATTAAAGTAGTATATAGCTCAATCGATTTGTGACCTAACTTTGAGATTTTTTCGACAAACGGCTCAAAAGCTAGAAATTTCCCGTTAACAAGAACTATGTCAATATTTGAACTACACGTACACAATTTTTCATTCAAATCCAAGTCGGACAATATCCCGAGAACGTCCCTTGTTAGTTACAATAACTTAGAATTAGTATGATCATGGCAATTGAAATTCAAGCTTTTCTTGGAGCCCCCGATGTGAGGTCTCGAAGTTCTTGATGGCTGGTCAGGTAGCAGCATATTTCTGTACCTGAAGTGGTATACAGGCTCGATAGAAGCCATTCGAAGTCTCGCAGTTGATACAAATGTGTGGATACCGTGGTGTTGTTTGCTACTACCGACGGATTGATGCAGCATGACTCGTAGTTAATTCTCCATAATAGTGACCCTGAAGTGACTTTAATGTAATTTACTCCATAGGAGTGCATTCACCAGGGTTAAACATGGCATTAGGACGCATAACTAAAATCGTAATCGGGGTTTTAGATTTAAGCTTCATACAACAAAACAAGAAATGAAACAGGGGCTCTCCGAAGAGAACGGGGTTACTGATAGATATTACAACGATTAGCCTTTAATATAGGGCAAGAGGCCGAGGTACCGCGCGATGTTTCCGTTGGGCCTGCCAACGGATCCTGACCAGCACCTGCCCCTCAGTAATGGCGTTAGCGCCATCGTTCTTAACGTTACGTAGAATTTCTGAGGAACAGCATATTGTTGAAGTCATAAGTGCACTTTTAGTTAGGTTCGCGAAGGTCCAGCTTGATGTCCGTTGTTGGAAGTGATCCCGGCTCCTTCACCATAATGAAGATAAGGTCGAGTAAGGTAGTAACGTTCTGGTAATAAGAAGTTCGCTGTTGATTGTGAGTCGATCCGTCCGGATAGATTTACAACAGGACCATAAATAGTGACCCTAAAAGTAAAATTAATGCGGAAATTATATAAATTGACCTTTATTACGTGGAACCTGCCTGAGGCGGATAGGGAATTAAATAAATGTGTATAACTGAATATTTTATATGACGTCACTATATATCGTGAAGGTGGGCCGATTAGAATTTTGTTATTTCGTATTTTTGTCTATTTAATGTAATTCGTTTTATGCTTTACATTTTTGCGTTTTCGAATCTGAAATTTAATAGGGGTTTTTGACCACTATCTCTCAAGTCAACTATATGCCACCTATATTAAAGTATTCCCGTTTTCACGTACTTCGCCGTGGTATTAATGTTATTCTAATCGGTGTTGTTTGTATACAAATCAACCGGCATACTCTTTATATCGTTCACAGAGCTACGCGCTTATTTAGTTTCCTCGTCACAATGAAAATTTTCATACACGTATTCTTCTTGGCTTTTCTACGTGACACAGGTTACAGTTAGAAATACAGGTTACAGATAGAAAATTGTTCTGATCGACTGGAATGGTAAGTCAAGACCGAAACGACAAAAAATCAAACCTAGCGAACTTAATTTTATAAACGAGACATTTTATGGACATTTATAATATACGAAAATTGTTTGACGTAGTAAACACTCCTCGTATACACTTCCACTATGAATTTGTCTATAGAAACAATAAAATGACAGGAATACGCAATAATTTATGTATGAGTTTATTAGAAACAATTTAGTAAAGTGTTAATAACGGTAATAAATATAGTTTATGTATATCAACAGAATCATAGTCATACTCTGTGCATATGAGTATGACTATGATTCTGTTGATTTGTATGAAAATAATAAAGGTAAAAACCTATTAGAGGAATATTAATATCATCATGAAGTACATGAAAAGGGAAAAAATGATTTAGATGGTTCGAGTGAAGGGTGAAAAAACCCGTCTGAATGCAGTTGACAATTTTCATAAAACTACTCATTTCAAAAGCAGACCTAAGCCGTTTTATCTCGAAGGCATTGAACAAATTTCGATGCCATGAGATAATGCAAGAGTTGCGGAACATTTTGATGTTTCTTAATCTTTATATTTACTTTAAAAAGAAATTTTTTTTGTTAGCATATAAAATGCCACGATTCGCCTTTTTTGTCGATTTCGCTTTTCTTTAAATTTGCTACTTTTGTAATTTTTACTTTTTGCTTGATCTTTTAAGTCTGATTTCAATTTAGACGTCGAACCTCGAGTAACCAGAGAATTATCTTTCTGGGAAATCGTTTTCGCTGCTCACGTGTCTTTCATAATGTTTATGGCTGAATTAAGTAAATCTGCCTCAAATTGCTAGAGTCGATAAAATAAGATAAACGAAAAAGATATTCCTTCGTAAATAATCGACATAACAGACCTAACCTAATATATATATATGTGAATATTGATGTGAAAACTACAAAAGGCTCACCAAAATGACAGGCATATTGCGTTATAATGAATCCACGATACTAATTAATTGGACAAGTGATTCTTGCAGAATTTAGAGCAAACATGGACAACTGAATGCACTTAATACTTTGCGAGGAATGAACACTTACGCACTGACTTCCAAGTTGTGTCCAGCGACTTTGCGCCACTTATACGTTTTCCCTGCACACATATTCTATTTTCATAACGTTTGCTATCTTTTTGTTAACGTAGTTTCCCGCTACCCAACACCCGCGTAGCCAGAGGTTTTAGAATGTTTTGGGACGTTCCGGAAAAACACTCAAAAATATGTGAGTTCAGCAGCTGACTCGTTGCTCCGAGCGAACTGGACTTCCTGCTGAAACAATTAACAATTGAATATTTTTTTAATCTGGAACGATGGCGAAGTTATTGCCACGTTGCAACCTTGTGCGTACCTCGTTGAATGCAGAGCTTGCAATGAATGGCTGAGTGCTGACGTGCGCGTCTTGATTATATAGAACGCAGAAAACTATACATGTTTAAAGGATTGCAATTTTTAGTCGAATTTATATCAATTGACTGGCGGAAATTCAGTACGAAATCACTAAAAATACTTTCTAACTAATAAAATTAATTGTCAGGAAAACATATTCGCAATATATGTTGTGTCAGCAAAGAGATAACGCGAATTGCGCAATGGTTGATAGGAATGTCAACCTTTCACGAAGTATCGATACTTTTTGGTATCGAGAAACTCATTGGCGCCATCTGTTTATCTATTTTCATATTAATTTTTCACCCCCTGCAGTAATCTTCAAGTACACTATGGATGCAATGTTTTTGATGTTACTACATTGAAATAATATTTTTGGGAATGAGTAATATACATGGTTTATTATTAAGCATAATATAGATCTTAATTTCCAAATGTTTTAAGATAATCTATTCATTTCGTTTAAAATATTTTATTCATTCATCGCTGTCCATTCTCACATTAAATCGTTCAAAGTGTATTCGCCGAGTTAAATTCCGAAACGGTTTCACATGACTTCTCTTTCACCCGTGTGATCCTGCCGTAAAAGCCAACTAAAATTCCAAGCTAATTTTCTCATGGTTCTAGGTAAAATCTGAAAGGAAATGCGTTAATATATATTTCAAATAATTAGCACGTAATGTTGAACCCGAACCGTGTTGTTTGTATTGTAAGAAAACTGTCGAGAACCGATGGAGACGATAAGGCATGTTTGTACCGAACAAAGGATAAACTGTTTAAATCGGTTAAAAACCGTTTTGTGCTTCTCCTGATTTCCTTACATCAGACGACGGGTAATCGTCCCCCAGGAGTATTTCTAAATATACATTGCCTGATATCGGCAGGCTGATGTTCAACTCTATATCAAGTAAAGCGTAAATATTTGCGTATATTGAAATTATTAATTATTATAATTGACGGAGTGGATTGCCGGTTGTTAGTAAAACATTTGGTCAGGAACAGAGAGACAATTTGATCAATTTCTTCAATTATTAAATACGAAAATGTTGCAGGTAATGTACCCGATTGTGACATCCTGGATAGTCCATTCTTGGGTCGCAAGGCCAAGTATCAGCAACGTCTCAAGGAGGTGCTGAGACAACGTTTTCGTTGTGAATATCTGGGTCAGTTGAGAAGTCGGCACGCCAAACGTGTCACCAAGCATCTCCGCGTCGGCGATCTCGTCTTGATGGGTGACGACCTAAAGAAACGCGTAGATTGGGTCCTGGGCAGGGTGGAGGAGCTTATCACCGGTTCCGACGATGTAGCACGCTTCGGTCGAGTCGACACCAGCAATGGATCTGTGCAAAAACTGTTACTTCTGGAGGGTGATAATCCAAGTGACGCTAGTGACTCTAGTGAAACCAGTGCGCAAGGGAACAATGACATGCCCTGTCTAAGGACTCGATATGGTAGTATAGTGCGAAAACCCCAACGATTTCTTAAAGACGTTTAGTGTAGTAATTTAGAGACTGTGTTAAGTACGTTTTTCATTTGTCGGTTGCCACGTTGTTATTCCTAGTCTTTGTTTTCTTTTTGTTTTTGTCTAGTATTATGTATTGTTTTCCGATATGTCGTATTATACACCTGTTCTTCTGTAATTATATTTTATCGCTTGTAATCAATTTTAAGACACTCATCCAGAGTTTGTACATGTATCTTAGAAGTGCGTTGCGAATTGTGGTAGGATATTGATATTATTTCAGCGGATAGCGTGATCCCTCGACCGCAAGCGCCTTATGACACACCTGACGAATTGAGACATTTTTATTGGTAGTCTAATTTGTATGCGTAAGAGGCTGGAAGCACCAAGTGAACATTTTGTACGAATAAAGAGTAGTTGTTAACCAGAGCTCGACGCGTAAAGTCAATTCTCCTCACTCTTCCAAGCCTTACAATCATCTAGAAATGTTCACATCTACGTATTCAAATGTTCACCACTTTTATGCCTGAGAAGATATTCTATCCACTATACAGCCCTTTCTAGAGGAGACATTGGTTGATCTTGAATCTATACTGGGAAAGAGGAAATTAAGAACATAAAACTCATAAAAAAACACCATCATTTCATGTTTAGATATGCATAAACGTCTTATTTACGTGAAAATAGTCGTTTAAGCACATCAAGAGATCGATAGCTGCAACGGTTCAGAAAATAACACGCGATTTCCGAACTATTTGCATGTATTCGCCGAAATATAAGAGAAAACATATTTAGATGTGCTTGAACGACATATTTACGTGGAAAAAGTCGTTTAAGCGCATGGAGAGATCGATAGCTCCAACGATCCAGAAAATAACTCGCGATATAGGAGGAAATCATGTTTAGATGCGCTTACATGACTTATTTTCGTGAAAAAAATCGTTCAAGTGCATCGTGAGATCGACAGCTTCAACTGTTCTGAAAATAACGCTCTATATCCGAACATTTTGCTTGTATTCACCAAAATTAAAGGGAAAATCATGTTTAGATGTGCTTAAACGACTTATTTTTGTGAGAAAAGTCGTTTAAGCGCATCGAGAGATCGATAGCTGGAACGGTTCAGAAAATAATACGCCTTATCCGAAGTATTTGCATGTATTCTCGAAAATATGAGAGAAAATCATGTTTAGATGTGAGCAAGGTCGTTTAAGCGTATCAAGAGATCGATAGCTGCTACGATTCAGAAAATAACACGCGATATCCGAACTTTTTGTATGTATGTATAAACGATTTTTTTCGTGAAAGCATATCGAGAGATCGATAGCTTCAACGGTTCAGAAAATAACACGCGATATCAGAACTTTTTGCATGTATTCACCTAAGTAAAAGAGAAAATCATGTTTATGTTTTGATTTATTTACGCGAAAAAATCATTTCAGCACATCGAGAGATCGATGGCTGCAAAGGTTCAGAAAGTAACACGCGATATCCGAACTTTTTGCATGTATTCGAATAAATATATGAGAAAATCATGTTCTGATGTGCTTAAACGTCTTATTTTCGTGAGAAACCTCGTTTAAGCGTATCGATATATAGATAGCTGCAACGGCTAAGAAGATAACACTCGATATCCGAATTTTTGCCTGTCTTCACCTAAGTATATGAGAAAATCATGTTTAGATATGCTTAAACGACTTATTTTCGCGAAAAAAGTCATTGGTAACTGCGACAGTACAGAAAATAACGAGCGATTTCCGAAAGTTTTGCATGTTTTCGCCAAAACATTAGAGAAAATCAGGTTTGAATGTGCAGAAACGACGTATTTTCACGCAAAAATTCGATTGGGCACATCGAGAGATCGATAGCTGCAACTGTTCAGAAAATAACACGCGATATCCGAACTTTTTGCATGTATTCGCCAAAGGATAAAAGAAAATCGTGTTAAAATGTGCTTATACGACTTATTCTCGTCAAAGATGCCGTTTAAGCGCATCGTGAGTTCGGTAGCTGCAACGGTTCAAAAAATAACACGCGATATCCGAAATTTTAGCCTGTATTCACTTAGATATATGAGAAAATCATGTTCAGGTATGCTTAAACGACTTATTTTCGTGGAAGCACATCGACAGATGGGTAGCTACAACTGCTCAGAAAATAACTCGCGATTTCCGGAAGTTTTGCATGTATTCGCCAAAACATAAGAGAAAATCAGGTTTGGTTGTGCTTACACAACTTCTATACCAGAGAAAAGTCGTTTACGCGCATCGAGAGATCGATAGGCGCAACGGTTCAGAAAATAACACGCGATATCCGAACTTTTTGCATGTATTCACCAAAATATAAGAGAAAATCATGTTTAGCTATGCTTATTTTCATGCAAAAAGTCGTTTAAGCGCATCGAGAGATCGATGGCTGCAACGGTTCAGAATAACACGCGATATCCTAACATTTAGCCTGTATTCACTTATATATATATATGAGAAAATAATGTTTAGATATGCTTAAATGACTTATTTTCGCGAAATATGGCGTTGAAGTACACCGAGCTGCAACGGTTCAGAAAATAACACGCGATATCCTAACTTTATGCATGTATTCGCCAAAGGATAAGAGAAAATCATGTTAAGATGTGCTTATACGACTTATTTACGCGAAAAAAGTCGTTTAAGCGCATCGAGAGGTCGATAGCTGCAACGGTTCAAAAAATAACACGCGATATCCTCACTTTTGGCATGTATTCGACTAAGGATAAAAGAAAATCGTGTTAAAATGTGCTTATACGACTTATTTTCGTCAAAGAAGTCGTTTAAGCGCATCGAGAGATCGGTAGCTGCAACGGTTCAGAAAATAACATGCGATATCCGAACTTTTTGCATGTATTCGCCAAAGGATAAGAGGAAATCATGTTTAGATGTACATAAACGGCTTATTTTAGTGTGAAAATTCGTTCAGGCACATCGAGAGATCGATAGCTGCAACGGATCAGAAAATAACACGCGATATCCGAACTTTTTGCGTGTATTTGCCAAAACATAAGAGAAAATCATGTTAAGATGTGGTTATACGATTTATTTCCATGTAAAAATTCGTTTAGCGCATCATGAGATCGAGAGGAGCAACGTTTCAGAAAATAATATGCGATATCCGAAATTTTTGCATGTATTCACCAAAATATAACAGAAAATCATGTTTAGCTGTGCTTAAACGTCTTATTTTCATGCAAAAAGTCGTTTAAGCACATCGAGAGATCGATAGCTGCAACGGTTCAAAAAATAACACGCGATATCCGAACTCTTTGCATGTATTCGTGAAAGGATAAGAGAAAATCATGTTTAGATGTATATAAACGGCTTAATTTTATGAGAAAATTCGTTTAAGAACATCGATCGAAGGGATAAGAGAAAATCATGTTAAGATGTGCTTATACGACTTATTTACGCGAAAGTAGTCGTTTAAGCGCATCGAGAGATCGATAGCTGCAACGGTTCAAAAAATAACATGCGATATCCGAACTCGTTGCATGTATTCGCGAAAGGATAAGAGAAAATCATGTTTAGATATATATAAACGGCTTATTTTTATGAGAAAATTCGTTTAAGAACATCGAGAGCTCGGTAGCTGCAACGGATCAGAAAATAACACGCGATATCCAAACTTTTTGCGTGTATTCGCCAAAACATAAGAGAAAATTATGTTAAGATGTGCTAATACGACTTATTTTCGTGTAAAAATTCGTTTAGCGCATCATGAGATCGAGAGGAGCAACGATTCAGAAAATAACACGCGATATCCGAACTTTTTGCATGTATTCACCAATGTATATGAGAAAATCATGCTTAGATGTGCTTAAACGACATATCTTCGCGAAAAGAGTCGTTTAAGCAAATCGGGAGATCGATAGCTGCCACGGTCCAAAAAATAACACGCGCTATCCGAACTCTTTGCATGTTTTCGCGGAAGGATAAGAGAAAATCTTGTTTAATGTATATAAACGGCACATTTTAATGAAAAAATTCGTTTAAGCACATCGAGAGATCGATATCTGAAACGGATCAGAAAATAACACGCGATATCCGAACTTTATGCATGTATTCACCAAAGGATAAGAGAAAATCATGTTAAATTGTGCTTACACGACTTATTTACGCGAAAGAAATCGCTTAAGCGAATCGAGATGTCGATAGCTGCAACGGTTCAGAAAATAACACGCGATATCCGAACTTTTTGCATTTATTCGTCAATGGATAAGAGAAAATCATTTTTAGATGTATATAAACGGTTTATTTTAGTGGAAAAATTCGTTTAGGCACATCGAGAGATCGATAGGTGTAACGGTTCGGAAAATAACACTCGATATCCCAACTATTTTCATGTATTCACGTAGGTATATGAGAAAATCATGTTAAAATGTGCTTATACAATTTATTTTCGTGAAAAAAGTTGTTTAAGCGCATCGAGAGATCGATAGGCGCAACGGTTCAGAAAATAACACTCGATATCTGAACTTTTTGCATGTAATCGCCAAAATATAAGAGAAAATCTTGTTTAAATGTGCTTAAACAACTTAATTTCGTGAGAAAAGTCATTTAAGCGCATCGAGAGATCGATAGGCGCAACGGTTCAGAAAATAACACTCGATATCCTAACTTTTTGCATGTATTCCCCAAAATATAAGAGAAAATCATGTTTAAATGTGCTTAAACAACTTAATTTCGTGAGAAAAGTCGTTTAAGCGCATCGAGGGATCGATAGCTGCAACGGTTCAGAATATAACGCGCGATATCCGAACGTTTTGCATGTATTCGCCAAAACATAAGAGAAAATCTTGTTATGATGTGCTTATACGTAATATTTTCGTGAAAAAAAATCGTTTAAGCGCATTGAGAGATCGATAGTCGTAACGGTTCAGAAAATAACACGCGATATCCGAACTTTTTGCATGTATTCGCCAAAATATAAGAGAAAATCATGTTTAAATGTGCTTAAACAACTTAATT
>WSZQ02089434.1:0-14152 GCA_019419845.2 Weissflogia rhopalogaster | reverse complement strand
CGACTTATTTTTTTCTTAAAATTGACATGTTATTTGTTGAACTGAATTCCGTATGTTCCCTAAAATATTTTGTTAGTTTTGCATATTAATATACTTAGAAGTACAAACAAACAGTTTTACGTTTGCATGTTCTGCATATTTTACATAAGTTTAGATAATAGTTTTGTATATAAGTCAAAATCTTTTGTTATAATTTATTAGACTATTTCAAACCCTTATTGTTTAACATGAAATTTCTAGCAATTATTTTCCTCTTTGGCATTGCTGTAAGTTTCTAAAGACAACTATATTATCGAAATAAGCCCCATTTTTTGAGTGATTAATTTTGTGTTTCTCTTGTAGGCCGCACAAAAGAACATCCCAATCAAGGAATGTATTGAAGAAAACATCAATCTTGACCAATGGGGAACATGCATTACCACTGATCCAGTGCTAGCCGAGTTGAAAACTGAGTTTATTGCAACCTGGCGTAAGTTCATCGCATTTTTGACTACTTACGTCGATGGACTTGAGAAGTGCCCATCAACTGGTTGCATTATTCAAACCATCATTGATTTGTATCCACGTGGGGTTACACTGGTCCATGATATTAACGATTATCATCGCAAGTTCTTCAAGACGATGGCTGGTCCAAACGCCAAAGCTTGCATAAAAACCAAGTTTGGTGAGCTTAAGGATAGAGCTGCTGCTATTGGAAAGTGCATCATAAATAATGTTTCTGGGCAATAATTTTGTAATGCAAAAATATAAATATATTTTTGGTTTAAATATATCAGAATAAAATGTATTATCTGCCTGTGACCCAAATGAGTCCAGGAGAGGTACTAGCATTGTTGTAAATACATTTCATACCTCGTACTCCTAACTTTATCAACCTATCAGTGTAACTAGTATGTGACTAATATATTTAGTTATTTGGCAATTTAAATGAATAAGAATAAATGATATAAGATCGTAATTGATTACAGACTAACCCAAATTGAATAGAGTTCATTGAGCCGCAACCCAAAGGAAATTTATTTTGTTAATAATATATGTATACGCAAAAAATATATTACTTTCCGCGCGAGCCAATAAGTTTTCAATATGAACAAGTGAATCCCCAGGTTGCTCAACCCATTTGTATAATATATTCAAAATAAAATAGATTAGAACAAGATTCGTAAATGAATCGTCTAAAATGAGCTCCCTCGAAAGTTGCGCAGATCGAATTGCTACAAATCCGGGGGATGTATTATTGCCGCTCTGATCAAATTCCAACTGTCCAGAAGATATCCAATCAGCGTCGTGTATTACTTGATGACAATTCCCAGACAATTAATTATTCTTACAATTAGTAAATAATTAGTGCAATTCTGCATATTAGTGCATATTCTTAAATTAGTGCAAGAGTGGTGAGATACGAGGAAAGGAAAGGACGAGGGAGGACAGGGGGACAGGGAGGAAAGTCGAGGAGCAGGTTAAGCAAGAGAAGATAATGGGCAGTACATACAACCCAGGGTACGTAAGGGTGCAGGTTATCGGGAGGAGGCCCTGGTACTCTGGGGATAGGGGCAGAAGCGGAAAGGAGAAGACATTGCTGGCAAGGGTTAGGTGTGGCTCGGAAGAGAGAGGCAGGAAGGTCTGGTTGGGGCAGGAATACACGAAATGTGTATTTTGTTTGGCAGGGGTGGATACCAGGGAGCACATGGTGATGGACTGTAAAGGACTGAAGAAGGAATGGTTAGGGTCCCAAGGACGAGGAGGGAATATTGTCGGAAAATGGCTGGAGGAAACGGGGAAGGGCTGTCTGTCATCACAAAAATAGGGTTAGAAAAGAAAATGAGAAGGGCGATCCTAGGATGATATTGTATTGTTAAAGATATAGTTTATAGATGATGTATTCATTGTGTTGCGTGGTTATTATTTAATTATTGAATGTTGTAAGTATGCAATGACTATACTGAGGCTGGATGTCAAACTACTATTTCAAATATTTCGCGTTTCCAATGTTCCAGAAATTTTGCCTAGACTGGAATTTTAATAATGTTGCAATAGTCGTGCAAACGAATGACGTTGGAATTGTCTAGATAAGAAAATTGGAGGTTTGCTTTATTTCTAACGTGTTTGTGCTTGTAATGTATATTTTGTTTCAAGGCATATTTTGAAAGCAATTTAGTTGGTAATTTCCATAATGACGTAATTCCAAACCATTTTAACAATTTTTCGAATAAATCACTTTCAGGGATATACAATTTTAACATTAATAGTTATAAACAAAGATTCTGCGATAATAAATTAAAGTAAAATTGTATATTTCCGAACATATTTCGAGTTTTAAGTTAACATTTTATAAGGGTGATATATAAAATGTATATGTAGAAAAATGTCTTCTAATTATGGATTAAAATGTTTCATTAAGAGGCAAAGTCACGTTAATGAAATTGACAAATATTTCTTGATTTCTCAAATTTAAGTTGTCACGGGTCAAACGAAAATTCGAATACGATATATTTGAACTAAAATAATAATATTATTTGCATTTTTGCAATAAATATATTATTATTATTTGGTAGAACCGCTAATTATCTCGCAAAGGGATCCAGGTCCCATTCCTGGTCGTGGTAATTTCACCTCTACTCACTCCGGCAACCAAATTGCCGTTATAAAAGTCTTCTTCACCTTCGGCCAGGCCAGCAACCTACAAAGGGTTGTTCACAGTTTCCCAATTCTGGAAGAATGACAGATTATAGGCCCGGTCAACGACAAGGCGAGTGAACGAAGTAGACGAAGAAGAAGAACAATGTTTAATATACTCGTTGAACAATTTCAATTCATATCCCGAATAATGGTACGAGTTGCAATGACCAGAATTGTTAAAAGTTCGCAATTCTCATCATCGGCTTATCACGGATGATAGGCCCTATATTTTTAGCGTGTTACAAGAATTACTTTCATTTTTATCACTTGCATCTTCTTAATTTTCCTCCAAAGCATTATCATTGCTATATGAACTGCGGATAATTCGTTATACTTCAATTCGAAGATTAGATTGTACTTGTTCCATGAACTTCCTAGATTTAATTATTGGAAATGACATAAAAATCAACCTTTATTTGCATATGTGTTTCCAGTTAATTAAAAAAGCAATAATAATATATAGGCGAAATTAAGACATATGATATCACCTTCATTACGTAGTTATCTTTATGTCTTTATTTGACATTTTGTTTGCCTTACAAGTAATTACCTACATTGCCTCACATATAAGCTACATTTCCAGCAAAATTGCTATTGCTACAAAATATTATAATGAGCAACATGGTTATAATTTTCCTCTTTGGCTTTGTTGTAAGTACTCAAGGCTTATAAAATAATCTTGACTACCCTTTTATTAACAATTTCTAGGCCACTCAAGAAATAAGCCCTATATCCAAATGTATCGACAAACATATTAATCTTGACGAAATTAGCAGGTGCATCACTAATGATCCTGACCTTACTGATGTGAAACAGAACTATATTGATACGTGGCACAGAGTTTTATACATGACTGAACAATATGTAGCAAGAGTTAACGAGTGTGAATCTCTAGGGTGTACTTTTAGCACTATTTCTAATATTAGTCCTACTTTAAAGACAGTGCTCAATGATGTTAATAAATACCACGACAAGTTTTTGAAGATAATGGATGAGGGGAATTCTGCAGAGTGTGTCTTCAGTGAAATGAGTGTTTTACAAAGCAAATTACCCAATGTTTGGAAATGCTTAGTACTTAACATAGGAGAGAAGTGATTAACAGACATTATATTTTCGGATATTTATAAACAAGTTTGATGATTTTAGTTAATTCATTCACAAATATTCATTGAAAGTGTTCACAAGCGTTCCTTGTGTTGAAATGTTCAATTTTTATGATTATTGACAATACTGTGTAATAAATTTTGTTTGGGAATTTTACTTACATTACAATAATGCTTAACACTAAAAAAAAACTATAATTATATTGAAATATTCGAACGCTGAACATGGCGGAACATTCAGAGTCCCTAGAGGTCACGAAGAGGATATTCAGCGTGTTTCACGTTACCCTGTCTAACGAGATATTTTCCCTGGATTTTGGGCGGTCCACGTCACCAGCTCTTCGAACAGATTTGATCTATTGAGCATGTATCAGTTTTATGGGCCAGTAACACTGATTTCCTTCGCAAATGCTTTAATTCATCTCCTTCAACTTGAATTCGATAAGGCTGCGCGCTGTATCACAGAGCCTTTAAGGTGTTACGGAAATCCTGGACTGACCCACACAAGTAATTGACTGGTATGAATGCTGGGTAAACCCAAGGAGCAAATTTGACGCATTTATTCAAACAGGCTGCCCGAAGTTTATCCATGGGGTCATGACTTATATTGGTCTGATAATAAAGTACCTAAGCGAGATATAGTGATAGCCCAACGAGTTACCTTATATCGCTCTTTTTCATATTTATTATTTACTTGGCTCTTTTGTACGGAAAGTCAATACACGATTTCCTTCATTATGGTCATTGAGATCGTAAAAGGTGTTTCATACTGCCTTTGTGGCTAGTATTTCCGCCTTGGCGTTCCCAATAATGCTTTTGACGGGGACCAAGGATAAAAATCAATCCACGCACCTACTATTTTGGAGAATGTTATGCATGAGGTCTTGGCAACGAATTAGTTGTTTGTTCAGGGTACGCGAACAAACGTATTGATATCTCAGGTTTCCGCCGTGCATCAGAAGTATTGTCGCCACTTTGCGTTCTTAAGAAATAATCAGCATATCGTTCCTGTGAGCTGATAAACTGTTGGTAGCACCTGCCGTACGCAGAATCGCGCGGCGAGACGAAACGCGCGAATATCCAGAGGTAGAGCCAGGTGATTATCTGTTATGATTGGTGGAAGCCCCCGCCAAAAAGATCGTACACCCTCCTTTGATTCTTCTTTTACTTTTCTCAACCTACAGACAGCGGGTAGATGTCGGCTTGCAGTTGTGTAATAATATCTATGTTTGTTCTCAACAGCCTTGGTACACAGGCCGTCACTGTATTCTGACATTACAACGTTATCTTAGTTCTTTTAGTCCTTCCAGATCACTTTTGACTTGTACTGGTTGCCTGAAGGGCTCTTAGTGCTTCTTCTCAAACTGACATAGGCGACCAGTGAGAGAACAAGTCCCTTGTCGCGTGACCGTGTTGCACGCGACATTAGCTCCTAGCGGACGAGATGTTGATTGCCCACCTGGAGCCTTTTATTTTTCTGCAGGAACGCGAAACTACCCGTTTCTGAAATTGTGTGCAAAAAGATGGAGGCGAGAAGTAAACCCGGCCAAGTCCAATAACGTACTAATTTTAATTTTTAAAACAATCCTCGTTAGCGACAAGAAAATTCCAGCAGCCTTACTTTATCTTAAATTAAACATCCTTCCCGTGATGCATAAAACTCAAGCAATCACTTTATTGTTCTCACCACGAGCCAGATGTGCACATAACAAAAGTGATTACACAGCAAAACAAAAATAATTGACCTTCACAATTATTCATCCCGGTTCACGCGACATCCCTTGTGAACTGCGACCAGGCCTATTATTCTATCATGTCTGCCTAACAAGGAATGAGCCCTAGGATATTTATAAACCCTACAATGTTCTTAGGTGGTATCCCGCCAACTTTCTCGGCTAGCAGGAAATCCTTGCCAGAGGTTTCTCAGACCGTTCGTTGACTTACGGATTATTTGCTTCGATGTCTCTCAGATTACGTGTAATACAGATCACCTTACATTACATTAGACTCGTAAAGCAACGAACCTGGAAATATTTCCATTTTAAACCTGATTCCATGTACTTAAGGTTCCGCATATAGCAAGTTTCACTGAATTTAAAAAATAGAAGCTATATAAATATTTTTAAAAAATGTTAGAAAATAATAAATGTTTATTCATGTATTATTGACGTGGATCGCATTTTATTACGTATTTCAGTGAACAAATGTCAATGTATGTACATGAAAATACTTAATTGACGTGCATTCCTCAAAGTTTTCAGATAGTTTTAGTTTAAATGCAGGATATAAAAGGACAATACTTTCAATTTGTTGTGTTATCTAACTATTCCTTCAATAGTAAACAACTAAACCATATCATGAAGTACGAATACTTTGCTTTGGTGTTGCTGTTCGGATTTGCGGTACGTAAAACAAATTTTATTACACTTTGAAGATGATAGAAGTGTTAGAAATGTGTAATTTATTGCTCTTTAATAATTTGTATTATATTTTAGTATTTTCAAATTTGTTTATTTATTATATGTTACTTTTTCTGTACTTAACTGAAAATTACCTTTAATCTATTTTTTAGGCTTCTCAAAAAGTCAGCCCAAAGGAATGCATTGTAAATGTTATCACAAATAGTACTGGAGCAATGGACTGCATTGATAATGATCCGGATCTTAGTCAACTAAAAGAGCGGGTAACAACAATTATCCAACAATTCGAAGACCTAGGAGACCAGTACAACAATGAGATGTCGAAGTGTAAAGATATGCAATGCTCAATTGGCGTATATTTCAACCTTTACCAACCATTCATGGATGCTTACAAAAACGTTCTAGATCTTTATAATGACATTTCGAATCTGAAAGTGAGTGACAGTGCCAAAAATTGTTTCTATGATGATTTCGCCAATTTGCAAACCCAAGTACTTAACTGTTTCAAAATTCGTCAATAATTTACCAGAATTATTATATTTCTGTCGAAATAACGAATAAATGAATGTAGTAAAAATGTATAATTATTATTTTTCTGAGTATTACACGATTATATTTTTTCGCTATAGTACATTCTGATGATGGTACCAAATATACCAAATTAATATATGAATATATACATTTTGTACCATATTAAACATGTCTTAAGAATAATGAATATGATCTTCGCTTCTTAAGGTGTAATCTATAAAAAGGAAACCTAACCTAACCTAACCTATGGTATTGGTATTTTGACAAAGTTTGGTCAATTGCTTTGCACATACTTCAAAAATAAAAACTGATATAATTAATTCCATTATCTAACCCAATTTTGCCAGATGAATATTTGCCAATTATAGATTTGTAGGTGATGAACCACCTACAAATATATACCCCGAAACACACAAAAAACAGGAAGACTAACTAAATTGTTAGGAAATACTGTGGAAGGTGATGCAAGAGAAACCCGGGATTGCTGGTGAGCCCCAAGAACGATACTAGCCGAAGGAAGTTGAGGATTGTGTGGCAGAGTAGATGTTTTCACAGCGGATTCTAGCTTGAGACTACTTTATTTTCAAATCTTAAAACGAACTTAAGCTACAAACGGTCGGTGCCGCAATGACACTTTCTCTTTCTCTCGCCAGCGTGATATATAACGGTACCACGCACTCACCCCGTGGCGGCCTACCACTCTCAAATCGCTGGGTTTGGTTCGCACATGTTTTATTGCCCCCAACGATCAAGAGTTTACAATATGCTACTACAGGAAATACCAAATATTTTAAACCTAGACTAATTCTACAAAATGAGTGTTTTTGATGAAATCAGGTAGTTGGAGGAGAGTTTACGGGAATTCATATATGCCCTTACTTGCGTTGACTTGTTGCGTTGAATTTGTACTTCAATGAGTTGTTTTGCCTGCGACTTATTGTTTGAGTTTGTATCGGCGCATAACATTGACTCGTAAGTCGCGGAAAACGATTGAAACGCGCAGGCCTTTTGGTGCATTTGAGGGAAAATGCCTTGGTTGACGAAACTGTTTTTACGTATTTGCCATTCGGTATGGCTGTGATCATCTCGATTAATTAATGACGCTCTGCCAGTGTTTCCCATGAACCCGTGATGAGTTTTTGATGACTTTACAACCCGCTCCCATAAAGCGCCCCAAAGTGGTGAGGCCGTAGGGATCGAGACCCAAGAGTTTCTACGGTGAGCATGGCTAAAAAGGGCACGCAACGAATTTGTTGATTTGGAAATCGCTGCAGTCAGTTGAGCAATAGGTGGTTTTGTATTTAGAACACGTCGGTTGTCGAACGAGCCCTTAACTTGACACACGGTTTGAATGTTAGTTATATCCTTGATGGTTTGTATTTGTGGTCCAATGACTCGTTTTGACTGCAGTTTATTGTTATTTGATTTGATAATATTGGACAATAACTCGCTGAGGATGATTGAATAAAAGGTGCTTTGTTGACAATTTGTGGAAAATTGCATTGACTGTCGATTTTGTGTAATTGCCACTTGATGTGGTTGTTAGCATTTTTAGCAACGGATGATGACACTACCGCTCTGTGATACTTTCGATGACGCATTTCAAGTCTTGCGATTGGCAAAATTTTGATGAGTTCTCCCATAAACCTCTCATCTCCCATAAACCGTCCCTAGGTGGTAAGGCCGTAGGGTTCGAAAACTAAAGGCATCTACGTTGACCACGGTTTGAAAATGCGCGCAAGGAATTTGTTTCTTCATGAGTCGTTACCGTTATTTAAACAATGATTGAGTTTTTTTCTTAAAACGCGCTGATTATCGAAAAAGCCCTTAACTTGGCACGCGATTTGCTTGTTAGTAGTACCGCGTAAAGCTGCAGCTGAGCTATCATCGTTGTCTTTGAGCACGCAATTTGAAATTTGCAACGTTTCCTCCTTATTTATATGTTTATTTTCAATGATTAGTGGTTTAGATAATTCGCAAACCGGTTGTAATGTTTCTAATTTTCGAGAAGATTCTATTTTCGGAGAACTTGGTGAATGCAATTGACCGGTTGTGTGTGAATGCGGGCTCAGCGTGGGTGCTGTGTACCCTGCATTTGGGTGAGATAAGAAATGTGTCGTCGGGGTTTGAAGCTGACTTGAAGTAGGTGATGTGACTAAATGATTCTTTATACTACTTTTGGTAATTATAAAGGTGTCAAGATACTCTTCCCACTCTCTTCTTCTTCTACCGGAACTATCTCGAGCATTTGATTAAATAAGTCTTCTGCGGTTTTAAAGCGGTTTTCGAAAACCTAGTATCGTACCAGTTTCGTAAGTTTTGAAGGCGTTTGTCACGCAATGCTGGCTTACGAATCTAGTTATTCTTAATTTGGCATTCTTATAATTTCTCCGCACTTTAACTTCTGAGCTTTGATTGTGATTTTCGAGTAAATGAGGATTGACAACATGAGTTAAGGCTTTCGTAGACATTATGAAATTAGGACGACTTACGGTTTCGTGTGGATTTTTGTTTCGAGTTGCACTTGTTGATGGCTGGAGCGATTGATGTCGAGATTGATGTTCGTGGTTGTGTACCTGACGCGTTGCGCGGCTCAGGATTTCAGTAGTTGAAATCGGAGCTTCCTGAGGATGTCTTCGATTCCTGGCGCGTTGCGCAACCCAGGAGTTACGTGTTGTGATGGTGGTACCTGCCGCGTTGCGCGACTCAGGATTTCAATTGTTGAGATGGTAGTTTCGTTATGTTTTAGTGGTGGCTTGGCACCACTGGTGTGGTTGAACCCAAAGTTGGTCTCTGAATCCGGTTTCGAAGGACCATGTATAATTTCGCAATCACGAGAATCTTGCACTTCTTGTGGAAGGTGACGCAAGAGAAACTCTTGACTGCTGGTGAGCCCCAAGATCGATACTAGTCGAAGGAAGTTGAGTATTGTGTGGTAGACTAGATGTTTTCGCTTCGGATTCTAGTTTGAGACTCCTTTATTTTAAAATCTTAAAAACTAACTTAAGCTACAAACGGTCAGTACCGCGGTGACACTTTCTCTTTTCTCTCCATCTCTCTCTCTTTCTCTCGCCTCGGTACCACGCACTCACCCCATGGTGGCCTACCACTCACAAATCGCTGGGTTTTGGTCGCACATGTTTTATTGTCTCCAACGACCGAGAGTTTACAACATGCTGAGTCAAGAAATACCAAAATATGTTAAACCTAGACTAATTCTACGAAAATAATGTACTTCTACAGGCATGACCGGAAGGCCAAATATTGCCTCGATCTTCGACGCCTTGGCTCATGTCGAGCGCAGTAAAAATGCGAGTTTTGAGCTCTCATGCCCAAACAGGTAGTATGGAATATTATCGATAAATATTGTTTATATCAATGTATCAAAGAATCGAAGTATTAAAATATCGAAATATCGATAAATATCCATCGTATCAAATTTCGAAGTAAATTTCGAAGAAATTTCGAAAATATCGATAAGTTTGGTGTCCTGTCCCTCACTATTCTGTGTGGTTGAGACGTTCTATGTGATTATTCCAATCCGCTCTTCTGCGTTTCTTTCAGGTAACAATTTGTTGTTCAGTCGTGGAATTAATTTGCGTATCTCTGCATTGTTAATACGGGAGATCGGAAACATACGTATTGCTGAAACTCTTCCGTCGCTGATCGTTTCTATATCAATTCAACCATTTCATATCAGATGAATACTTTGCAGATGAATCCATCAAATAATTGTATGCTAAAATCAAGTACCTGCAAAGTTTGACTATAGTCGTCGTTCATTCTTGAGTAAAATAATGTTTAAAAAAATCAACTGCATTGCCACATATTATTTATTTACATCAGTATATTCCTATACGTATTGTTTGTGGAAATGATGCGTCATGTACGATAATGTAACTAATAACAATTTAAACATATGCTGTCATGTACATTTTAAGTCATTTTTGAAACAATTTCCATTGATAAGCGATATTTTGCGTAAGGAAATGACCTACATTCATAGGAAATTAAAAATGAAAACGTACATATCTCTGAGTCACTATATGTTACAAAAAATGGGATTATCACTATATCTTACAAAAATCAGAATAGTTCTGTTTATTGTGAAATACAACAAATTTCCAGAATTGCAAACATTTTTTAATGTATTCTTAAAATGAAAATTGAGGATATGATGTTGACGAATCATATTCTGATAAGAAAACGTTCAACATAAATATAATATAAGTTTAATCGAGGTATAATATAGATTTTTATCTTAGGTTTATTCTTCAATTTATTGAAATCACGAGTGCAGTAGAATTTTAATAAAATTTATTATAATTGATAACAATATTGAAAGTAGTGGGAACAAGAAGAATGCAGAAATTATCCGTCTTGTTACATTTGGTACTAGCACTCTAATCAATTATGAAAACTATCTCGGCGTATATCACTAGATATTGTATGTATATAAACAATTATTGAACAGAGTACAATATAAGGAAAATATATGATAACTTAAATTGGCAATGGACATAAACAGAACGAGAAATGTCATGTTGCAATAGTATATATTTGAAGCTGGTTCCGACTTCGGGACATGTTGTTCCTGCCGCCAAACGCATGACACCCGCCCCGCTCACCGCTCACAGCAGGCGATTCGCCACTCGCTTATCTCGGCGATAGGCGTCGCGGTAGCAGGGTGTACGCGCCTTTTGGGTAGGGCCAGCGGGAACTGCCAACCCCCAGGACCGCCTTTATGGACTTTTCCGTAGCAGGAGCGCAGCGTATGCGGCTGGTACAGTGCGGCGACAGTGCATTGATAGCGCTTTTGGGAGTGAATCCCCCCACACACCGCGCAGGCTTGGAAATCATTCGCAGACGGCAGGCCTGCGCTGTGCACTTCGACCTTACGCCACGCTTGAATGATCCTGCTGTTGTCATGTCGCGCGTACAACGTACACTGCGCTGTGTATACCCACATGTTGGACGCGTATGCCGTTCGCATTCCTGTGCTCTTATCTAATCATAGGCGCCTGTCACCGGCGAGCGCCGAAGCCGCTACGTTCGCGTACCTGTGCGGTTTTGGCGACGTCGGGGGCTCCCTGCCGTGTTGCATGCGTGCAGGACGCGTTGGCGAGCTCTGACCCCGTGCTTTGCAGCCGCCTTGTCGAGTTGCAGAGTCAGCACGTCGAAAGAGCGTTTCGAATTTGAATTCTGTATGGTTTCCCTTAACCGTGGAACTTTAACCATCCAATATTTACCAGTACCGTAAACTTCACACAATAAACAGTAAGAGAACACTTTTATTGCCAGTTGAAACCACTTCTAAACACAATTGTAAGATCTATCCGTGGATCTATAGACCAGAAACAGGGGAATAGTATTGGCCACTGTTTCTATCTGTTGTAGGTACCATAAATAGGTTCTAACTGAAAACCACCTGGTGTTGGTTGCTACAAACTTGAACAAGGAAAACACACCTGGCTAGATACAAATTGAAAACCTCGCTGTGTATGCCTAGAGTTAATGAACATTCGCAACACCTAGCACTTGCGACGGAGACTTGTTTGAGAATATCCTAAGTCCCATGTACCACGAAGGATCCTTCTTAAATTATTGTTTATTTCAGTTTTTTTCTAGGACCTATGAGAATATGAATTCCCTTTGAATAGGTCCAAGGTGAAGAGCGCAACACCGACAACCACAGATATAAGTATCGTTGCCTGGTCTAGTAGAGATGACCACGACGGTAACATTATGCTCACTAGGCACCTGCCTATGGACACCAACTCAAAAAGTACCTCTAGAAGCCCCCACCGCTAGAAGACGACGTATTTATATGTAAACTGACTTAGACCGCTTTCATTTATCGCTCGTTCCAAGCTGGGAGGATCACCCACCGTTAAGGGGCTTTCGTACGTGTCCTAGACGAAGGCCCCTTAATGTGAGTAGGGCTCTCAGACGACCTTGGCATGCCATTAGACCACCATCATTATTTGAACTTTGGACTCTTCTGATAAGCAGCGATTTTACTAACTGGACTACTACCTTCTCTTATGGACCTGTGGAATGCATGTTACATAACGAAGCGTAACAAGATAGAGTAACAATGTGAGTGTCATCACAGAACAACTTGCTGAACGCGTAGACGTAGACGAAGGTGAAGACGATGTGTCCGCGAGTGTGATCAAGTACCAAATGAAGAAAATTAGAAAAGGTAGAAGATGGAAGCTGCTCTTGGGGGGTTCGGTTTAGGAGATTGTTCGCAGGGATCATCACGGAGCGCGGTGATTGGTTAGTTAGGACATAAATAGGATTTAGAGAGGTATCAAGCCGAACGAAAGAGACTCACGTAACAGGGCAAGTCATTTGGACAAGCCATCCAGCCGAGCTTCGGAAACGACGGGATCGCATGTCCCATACCAAGGGCCGCCGTTCAGAGAAGTGCTATCAAACGATGATAGGTACCACGTTAGTGCTATAAAAACCGGACGTGATTATCCGAGGGTTTTAAGAATTAGCGAAGATTCTGATCGGTTGAGCAATTCTAGAAACGAAAATAGAAACACAAAGTGATAAAAGTAAGACAGCATAGCGATAGGAAAGCCTAGAAGAATTTACAAAAATAGAAGAAAGCAATTTCGAAGCTTTAGGACATCATATGCATCGCAGTTGTGTGGGAAAGAACCCTACAGACAAATTAGAATTATCAAGCTAATACTTAATAAAAATACACTTTTCAAACAAGGACTCGAAATTCATTACCTTAAACACTTGCTGCACCCATTGTTAGGCCTACATCTCAAATCAACTTCTCTTCAAGTCGTGTTTAAAACTTGCGAACCCTAAAAAACGTTTACATTGAAACCGTTACACACGGTCTATTGAAACCGGTATTTCTAGTAAAACCAAATTTCTCCTGTCCCTATATACTCGGGTTTAAATTTACACTCCCGCTGCTTACACCTGCTGCTAAACCAACTTTCTGCTATCCCGTCACTCGGGGGACTTTCAAAGACGTGTAAACAGTTCCCCTGATTTCTCATGTGTATAGCACGTTACGTCGTATTCTCTCGACTCTTCTACCTCCTTCCTACTTATGCCACTATCTATCCTGCTTATACAACTCAAACGCCCGTAATGCGTGACCATCCAAACCACCAACAATGTATTCATACCTGCTTATTATTGTAGAAAAAGTCCACATGAACCCATATATGTTCCACACATGATCCTATTTAAAATCCCTATATGCAAATGAATGTCTCAAAGTACTAGGGCGACATAAGGGCACGTAGGTTTGTGGCAAGAAATGCGGGCGTGCATCCACATGCCATGTGTGCCACACGCTAGACGTCTTCCATCCTTCTCCATGCTCACTCTAACTATACTTTTGGAGCATGACTATAAATGAGTTTCTAGTACTCTCCC